>SNQJ01S0041789.1:64792-97270 GCA_010110895.2 Picea sitchensis
GGATCTTTAACAAAAACAGAATGGTATTTAACCCCTCAGATATCCGGCACAGGAAATCGGTGCTTAAGTAATGTTACTTTTAACAACAGAAAGCTACGAACAAAATCGAGACCTCCATGCTTTGATTTAAGAAGCAAGTTGAGAGCCACATTTTTTTTTGGAACCCGAGTACCTGTGTCATGTTGAGAAGAGGCCGGCACCTGCGCCGTGAAGTGGGCATACCTGCATTCGACCATCACAGGAAACATTAGTAAACTACCGAGTAGAACTTTAAATTATAGAATCAAAAGTATAGTTTGATAAAAAGAGCTATGCCAGACTACTTAACTTAAGGGCTGAAAACACCATGGCCTCTAGTTGTCATTCCTGGTTTGTAATCGACCCTGGCCGAGGGGAGAATGGCTCCTATAATTTCTGGTGGGTACCCTCACAACAAGCAAAGTCCCACCATTCATACAAATATACCAATTTTTGTTACAGAATTAAGCAACTACTTTGAAGATGAAATAACATTGTGAATCAAGAGTTCAATCTTTTATAAAAAACCCTTTACGAAAAAAAATGAAGAACGTAAGGAACGACTTCATACATATAGACAACATAAGTTCTCGTGGAAAGTACCCCAACTCAGTAAGAGATAAACTATCGGTAGAACACCACTTTACTACAAAGAAAATGCATCAATCACAGAGGAGAACAGATACAATTGAACTTTATTCTCCTCGAGCCTCTACATGATGTAAGAATAAACCCTTCTGTGCTACACAGAAGTGACTCCCAAACAGATCTAGTCACAGGGTAAAACAAAATAAAGAACCGGAAGAATCCCATGGGACACAAACAGTGGGCACAAAATAGGACTTCAGGTTCACAGAGGTAAAGAGAAGTGACTCTCAGTAACAACCTCTTCTAAAATCAATGTTAGAATGAAGGGAGAAAACATGTAGACTCCAAACCTAGCTACAGGAAGTAAAGGTTTTCATAACCCACACCATGAACCCTCTGGTTTCGAACTTAAGGTACGACAGTTCAAATAGAAAACTTACTAGGTAGTCGGATGTGCCATTGTCTTGACCAAGGATGGCCGCAGAGGTGGTAGCACTTCCCTGTGAAACAATGCATAATACAGAACCCTCTCCTTCAGAGTCACAAGCGCAGAAATGAGACTACCAAAACCTAAGAGGGACAAGTACCACCCTTGACAACATGGGAGGTACAATCCATGCGCTAGGGAAAATTTGGTGCATCAAGATTGGGAAGAATAGGAGGAAGAGTTATCGGGAGTGAGGTTAGTAAGACCCTAATTAATTCCAGGACAGAGCCTTAACTCCTTCTGGCAGGTACAACTGCCTCCCTTCAATGTTGAAGATATGAAGTTAAACAACAATAAAACCATGACTCTTCAGTGAAACTAATTGGCCGCTATACTTTTTTCTTTGAAGTGTTCCTTCCATTACACCAACAGGATGAGGAGGGGTAGTTAGTTTAGTTATGCAGTGGTCGATGTGGGACTGGTCAGGGTTCATTTCGTTATGGTGGAGACAAATTGTATCATAACTAAAATGAAACCATCAGAGAAAATGCAATGACAACCACTCATAAATCACCATTAATATCCTTAGCCCATTCCTGGTACGTATTACATTAGGATTTGATTTCTAATGTCGACACAACTAGGTAGGAGTACAAACAATTAATGTCGGGGTTATAAACTTGCATGCAAATTCCAAATAGCCCGACTCTCTTAATTAAGGCAACTGGAATTCAAATCCTAGTGTATGGGTGGATACATGTAAGTAATAATATCTATATAGTAAGATATAGGAGTTAGGAAAAATGCTTGTATTCGATGGAACCTCTCTTATGTGTTAAGTTAGTATGACAAAGGGTTACTCCAAGCCAAAACAACATGTAAGTACCGATCATACGAGATGATAAAACTTTGGATAATTAGTGAATAATGTACCAAAGAATTTATTTTTTTTATGATAAATTTGAGGTTCATTACATTAAAACCTGCTAAAAATAGTAAATTGCCAAAATTGCCAGAAAACTGTTTTGAGCCAGTCAGAAAAGGTGGTTGGCCACCGATATCCACCTGGATCGGCAGTAGTGTAACTCACCAAGATCTTTCATTTCAAAAACTTGTGACAATTTCTCCTTGATTTCATCAATTAATTTCTCTGCATTTCCTGTAATTATCAAATCATCAACATATAAGGAAATCAATATTATATACCCCTGCTCATTAAATTTGGTATACAGATTTGGATCACTTTTTCTCCTCATGAAACCCTGTTGAAGAAAGAAAGAGTCTATCTTCTCATACCATGACCTAGGTGTTTGTTTTAGTCCATACAATGATTTCTTTATCTTACACACTAAGTGTTCTTGCCCATGTTCCACAAACCCTTCAGGTCAAGAGTAAGGTAAACCTCCTCCTTTAACTCACCATTTCAAAATGCAGATTTAACATCGAGTGAGTGTAGTTTTGAATGGTACTTTGTAGCTAAAGCAATTAGCAATCTGATAGTATTCAATTTAGCTACGGGTGAAAATGTTTCAGCATAGTCAATACCTTTTGTTTTTGGATACCCATTTGCAACCAATCTAGCCTTATATTTATCTATACTATGATCTGATTTAAACTTGGATTTTTATATCCATTTTCATCCAATGGGCTTCTTATGTTTAGGCAATTCAGTCAATTCCCAAGTATTTTTTTTCATTATAGATTCATATTCTTCCTCCATTGCATTATGCCATTCACCATGTTCATTGGCTTCATCAAAACTCATGGGTTCTATGACATTTGAAATGCCACTCATTAGGACATAGTCTCTATACCTCTCACGGAGCTGAACCTGTCGTGAAGATATTCTCAATTGATTATCTTCCTCCCCACTTTGTGAAGATCTCTTTTCTCCTCTAGGTGAACTGTGACTACTTGAAGTGTCCATATCACTAAGTCCTTCTTGTTTCTATTGTTATCGTTGTAGTTGTGGCTATTGTTGTGGTGGTTGTTGTTGTGATGGTTCTTGGTGCTCTTATTTAACTCCTTCATCAAGAAGTCTATGCCATTCCTCCTGACTGTTGTTGTCATGATTTCCTACTTCCTCCTCATGGAAAAGTACATCTCTACTCGCAAATACTTTGTGAGTACAAGGATCAAACAATCTTCATGCTTTGAATTCAGAACAGTACCCTATGAAAATACATTTAATGGATTTAGAAACTAGTTTATTCCTATTCTCCTTTGGAATATGAGCCAAATCCTTACACCAAAATACTTTCAAATTATGAACTACAAGTTTAGAATCATACAAGGCTTCGAAAGGAGTAACATTATCGAGACACATTGTTAGACTTCTATTCTTTAAATAAACTGCACTATTTATGGCTTCATCCTAAAATGCATTTGAGAGATTCTTACCTTTCATCATACTATGTGCACACTCTACCAGAGTTTTGTTTTTCATTTCAATGACTTTATTCTATTGTGGAGTGTGAGGTATTGTAAACTGATGTACTATTCCACGATATTTGCAATATTTTATGAAGTCCCATGATTTATACTCTCCCCCTTCATTTGAACAGAGGATTTTGATGGATTTTCCTATCTCCTTTTCCACAATGGTTCTGAATTCCTTAAAGTACTCGAAAACATTAACTTTTTATTCTAAGAAAATAAACCCATGTGTATCTCGTACAATCATCAATAAATAACAGAAAGTAAAATGCACCTCCTTAATACCTAGTCTGCATAGGCCCACAAACATCAGTATGCACAAGATCTAACATAGCTCTCTTTTTCTTATCAGGATTATAGGGGAATTCATCTATGTGCATATTTCCTAATGGACATCCATCACATAGAACATTCATTCTTTAACATGGGAAGTCCTTCAACCATATTTTTTTTTTTGTAATAACAATAAATGAGGATGATTGATGTGGCCATACCTTTGATGCCAAAGAATCTCTATTGGCATAGTTGCAGAAGACAGTGCGTGATGTTCTTTGCTAGTAACATCAAGCTTGTATATGCCTCCTTCTCTAACTCTCATTGCAACAATTTTGAATTGGTCCAACAGATCCTTCACTATGCAATAATTCTTGAAGAATTCAACCTTCAAGCTCTGATCTGTGATGGTGGACACAAAGATCAAATTTTTCTTTATCACTGGCACATACACCAAATTGCGAATGTGACGAACAATACCATTCGGCAATGTCATAGGAATGTCTCCATATCCCTTGATCTGATGAGCACGGTCATCTCCAAGATATATGCTCGCACCATTCTGTGTTTCTTTAAAATTAGCATATGAGTTCTTATTACATGTCTTATGTACTGATGCTCCGGAATCCACAAACCAAGCATCAATGCCATCTATTTCATAAGATAAAGTAGTGTTATACACAAAGAGCCTAAGATCCGGTGAACCAAAATTTGGGGGTTCATCAATATCATCACTAGCAATAAACAATCTGAGATCATGATTTAAAGATTTTTCTGCATAATGACCTAAATGTGTTTTAGGTTTATTCCTAGCCTCATCACTCTTCTTCTTATGACAATCTTTAACAATATGTTGAGGTCGACCAAAATAAAAACAACTCTTTGACTCATTCCTGTCAGATTACATACCTTGATTCAGGCTTGGAGATTCTCTTCTCTCTGATGAACTCTGTCTTTGCCATGAACTACCTCCTCTACCTCTTTCTCATGATCTCCCCCTCATAGATATCTTATTTGACCACAGTGCGAAATCTTTATTCTGAGGCTTCAGATTCCCATGCCTCTCTTCCTCTTGCAGCAAAATACATGTCATTTCTTCAAAACTAGGAGGTTTCTCCCTTGTTGCGAGACCTTCTATGAACATATGATAATCTTCTAGCATACCATTTAAGGTAATAGTGACAAGATTAGTGTTGGAAACTATTTCCCCTATATTTCCTATCTTGTCTTTCAACTCTTTAATACAACACAAAAATGAACAAACAGATTCATTTCCATCCATCTTAATTCCTGGCAATTTAGTTTTCAGGAACAAAATGTGATTTGTGTTGCTAGTTTCATACAATGCTTTAAGCAATGTCCAAGTTTCAACATAAGTGTTAGCTTCTCTAATATGTGGAATTATGCTATCCTTAACAGACATGCACAACAATACCTTTTCCTTGTTTTTGCGCTTATCCCATTCTTTGATTTGTGTTGTTGTCGCACCGACAGCCGCATCTGGTTTCACTTCAATTCCCTTCACAATGGTCTAGACACCATAGCCTTCCATGAGCATCTGCATATTGAATTTCTAGTTAATGAAATTCGAGCCATCTAACTTGTTGGCTTCATTGAGGTAGGTCTCTGCCAGAGGATTCATCATCTCTGTAAGTTTCTGCTCATTCAATCAGACAATAGATCCTTGTATCACCAAACACACTTCAATCCTGAAGGTGGTGAATCACCAAGAATATCAAACTTTCGTCAAGTTTTATTCTATCGCTTTGCCTTTGTATCCACCAATCGGTCTCTATCTCGACTCTCATCTTTCTTAAAACAAATATAAGAAGTCCTTAGAAAAGAAAGCTTAACACCACTCCATGCATAAAAAAATATAAATGTTTAAGAAAAAAAAAAGATTTTTTTTTTTTTAATAAGAAGTCCTTAAAAAAGAAACCTTAACACCAGTCCATGCATAAAAAAATATAAATGTTTAAAAAAAAGATTTTTTTTTTAATACACACTTATATCCACCTTAATAAACTTTAATATCCACTTTATAAAGTTTATTCCTCACAAAATATTCACTTAATAAAAATTTTATAGTTCACATCCACTTTAAATCATAAGCCATCCTGTAAAAAATCCTTCACGATTTATAAAGTGAAAAAAATTGAATCACCAATTTAAATCGTGGCACCAATATAACCTCTCACTCAAAGTTCATGCACCAAAAATACCATGCAATAAAAAACATGAAAACTTACGCTTCATGAAAACTCATGATTTCTACACCTCACTATGCATTTGGAGTGTGGAAATATCATGCCTTTCCGCACCTCACACTACTATTAGAGTGTCACACTTCCACACCTCACTATGCACTTGGAGTGCGGAAATATTTAAGGATTTATGCACTGTAATACACAGCTAGTGTGCATAAATTTTAGGTTTTCAAACGTGCGTAAGGTTTGAGTAGTATGTCGTTGCACCCTTCTAGAGGAGGGACCTGCATACTTCTAGAAATTGACGCACCTCCCTTTTGTGGCTCTTCACTTCCATGGCTTTGGTACCAACTTAGAATGATGAGAAACAAACATAGGTGAGGCTACACTCACATTCTATATTATTGAATGAGGACTGATTACATCATTATATAGGAAACTACTCTAGTTAATCTGTTACATCAAAGCACAAAAAACTAGAATCTACATTAAGTGAAGTAGAGTTAAACTACACTCTAGTGACTCTTGACTAATAGAGTTCTTCTAAGTAACCATTATTTCCAAGTCTTGGTACATTAGATAATGTTTGCACGAATTAGAAGGATCTGGCTATTTGATGATAAGTTTTAAGTGATATGAAATGTAATTTTTTTAAGTTTAAATAAAGAGTTAGATAATTTCCTAGTGTTAAAATAAAATTTGATGATTAAACAATTTACACTACATATTTATATCATTTATATATTATTAATTTAAAAACTATTAATTTCACGTGGGTGTTAGAAAAAATATAGAATATTTTTTTTTATTATATTTAAAATAAAAAAACATATTTACAATTTACATAAATTTATATGTCTAGAAGACATTAATAAGCTATACTATTAGTAAACTAAAAGCAATAAAAGTTAAAAAAAATAAAGAATTAAAAAATAATATACTTTAAAAATTAAAAAAACTATAAAAAGGAATATAATGATTATAAAAATCAATAATAAAATAACCTATCATAACTCCACCTTTTAATCTAAAATTTGAGCTGCAACTAATTTTACATGATAAGAGCTTGGCATTCTATTACTTCATTTAATCCTTTACGTCATGTTGTATCCACTTGAATGTGCTTTCTTTTAAAGACGAAAGGTGAATAAAGGAATTTACAATGAAATTGAATTCAATAGGGATTTTTATTCTCCTTATTATTGACGTTGTTTTAAGTGATTTTTTTGTATATAAATTATATTTTAAAAAAACTTACACATTCAAAAATAAAAGCTTTATAACATAGAATAGCATTACAATAAAAAATCTTTACATAAATTAGAGAAATAAATATCTAAAAAATAATTCAACAAAAGAAATAGTTTATTGACACATCACAAATGCTTCAACTTTCTTAATAAATAAAATCACAAATATAAATCACCAAAACAATAAAAAAATTTATGTTAATCTTTACATAAATTACAGAAACAAATATCTAAAAATTAATTCCACAAAATAAATATTTTATTGACAAATCACAAATACTTTAACTTTCTTAATAAATAAAATCACAAATATAAATCACCAAAACAATAAAAATATTTACCGTAAACTTTCTTAATGAATAAGATCACAAATATAAATAACCAAAACAACAAAAAAAAATTCTTTTCAACTTTCTTGAACTTTCTTAGATCACAAATATAAATAACCAAAACAACAAAAAAGTTCCTTTGAATGTAACTCAAATAGCAATGCTAGTTATATTTGATACTTTTGCAAAACTTTTCTTTCTTTTCTCAGTATTTGGAATTTTGACTACTGTGTATTGTATTGTAAGTGATAAAATGGGAGAGTGGAGTGATATAAACAAATCTTCAATTGCTTACAATATCAATACAATTGACTCTATTATATAGAGTGTATAGGTTGTTATCAGATCTAACTTATTCTAAAGATAACTGGGGAGGTTGAGAGAATATCTCAACCACACACCAAACAAGGATCTCACAAATCCAACTCTCTAACAACCTCTTAATAATAGGATCACACAACTCACGTAGAGATTAACTCTACCTCTCAATACATTAGCAAGTATAATAGATAAGTAGGAATTATATATTCCAACACTCTCCCTTAATGACTAATCTAAATATCTATGTGGTGATATCTTCGGGTGCTTCCTCTTGTACCTGCATCTGATTATTGACATCCATATAAAGAGAAATCCATCTACCAGAATACATGGTTCATCAGCCGCTGTAACCGCCAGTTCTATAGGAATCCTTTTCAGCTACATGGTTCATTCAACTGTTCTTCCTCATAGCCCCCCCTACATCGCATCATCATCAACTTGGGTTTTATTTTGGCTTACCCATAACCGTGCTCCGGGTTTTCTCGAATTACCCTCAACCATGCACTAGGTTTTCTCGGATTACCTGTAACCATGCTCTGGGTTTTCTCAGATTACCCTCAACCATGCATTAGGTTTTCTCGGATTACCTGTAACCATGCTTTACATAGTAGTTTCTAGATTATCGTAAACTTTTCACATTAGGTGGTATACAATGGCTCAGGTACATAGAATTTTCTAGGACCACTACATCAAAATATCCTAGTCTTGCTTTCAATTACATGTCTCACAAATAACATAACTATGCACACCTTCAAACAAAANTAGGATCACACAACTCACGTAGAGATTAACTCTACCTCTCAATACATTAGCAAGTATAATAGATAAGTAGGAATTATATATTCCAACACTCTCCCTTAATGACTAATCTAAATATCTATGTGGTGATATCTTCGGGTGCTTCCTCTTGTACCTGCATCTGATTATTGACATCCATATAAAGAGAAATCCATCTACCAGAATACATGGTTCATCAGCCGCTGTAACCGCCAGTTCTATAGGAATCCTTTTCAGCTACATGGTTCATTCAACTGTTCTTCCTCATAGCCCCCCCTACATCGCATCATCATCAACTTGGGTTTTATTTTGGCTTACCCATAACCGTGCTCCGGGTTTTCTCGAATTACCCTCAACCATGCACTAGGTTTTCTCGGATTACCTGTAACCATGCTCTGGGTTTTCTCAGATTACCCTCAACCATGCATTAGGTTTTCTCGGATTACCTGTAACCATGCTTTACATAGTAGTTTCTAGATTATCGTAAACTTTTCACATTAGGTGGTATACAATGGCTCAGGTACATAGAATTTTCTAGGACCACTACATCAAAATATCCTAGTCTTGCTTTCAATTACATGTCTCACAAATAACATAACTATGCACACCTTCAAACAAAAAAATATTACTAACAATACTTGTAAAATCATAACTCAATTACACTTCTCACAATCTACCCCTTGTGAGTCCGACGGAATGGGCACGTACACCTCACTTCATTTCTCTATAACACCTCCATGTAATGGCGCGAATAACAAAAAACTTCAACAATAGCAGCTCCTTTACTCAGTAATTGCAGCTCCTCTCCAAAACTCAAAGAAATGATTCCTCGGCAATGTCATGGACAATGATTTGTCACACGCCCTTCAATCTCGAGTTCTCCTCAGGCTTTGATATCCGCTCCGAAGAACTCATCCTTCGTAAATTCTTCTAAATTAACATCATCTGCGAGTGTCATCCTTGCAGTATGTATTTGGAATATGTGCCTCCTTGTTTTTATGTCAGGAAGAGGAAATTCTATCTTTCTATCTATTCTACCAGGTTGTAGCAAAGAAGGGTCTAAACTATCAATCCGATTGGTTGCCAGTATAAACTTAACATCGCCCCTTGCATCAAAACCATACAGTTGATTTAACAACTCTAACATGGTACGCTGAATTTCTCTCTCACCCCTTGAATGAGCATCATACCTTTTAGTGCCTACATCATCAATTTCGTCAATAAAGACAATTGATCAGCCACTCGAAAAATCTCTCGCACCAATTTTGGTCCATATCCCAAATATTTCTGAATCAGCTCACTTCCTACAACACGTAGAAATGTTGCTGACGTTTAGTTTGCAACAACCTTTGGGGTGTACGTGTTCTCCCATGAACCACAGTCGATCCGGACGGCCAACGACTCTACATTCTGTGAAAATGCCGTGTAACTTCTCATCCAGATACAAATACATGCCATTCTGCTCAGACGATTGTAAAGTTGTTCTGCATGCCTTAAAAATAAATATACCAACATGAAAATAATAAGAAATGGAGAGAGTATGAGCATTCCAAAACCAACAGCTATAAGCCTCTTCCTCAACAAGATAGGGTTATTGATGAAATCCGCTCGGATAGAAAAATTCTTGTCAAACATGTTGTGCAATATACACCAATTCAGTGTCCATTCCAGAGTGTTTGTCAACATCTGGCGATTCTCAGTGCCATTGGCTTCATGAACCACAGGACCTGCACCAGAAACCCACCGAGGAATCGGCATGGCAAGCACACCCTTGTTCAACATCCCAATTAAGAAATTATCTTTGCGCATGATACGCATCACAACATCATGAGCTGAAAGATCCTTGACAACACAAAGTCGCAAGCTACTCCGACCTGCCAAACCGGCTTCTCCATTCTCCCTGGCCAATTTGACAACATCGTCCCTGCCTTCTCTGTACTCTTCCTTCCCCTTCATGTTCGAAGGCGTGCTTCTCAGGGTCAAACACGTCATCTCGGCCCCATCAGGACTCGAACCCTCGTCGTTCAAGAACAATGGCTTTCTCACATAAGGCGATGAGCTCTCACGTGGGTTGTTCACAAGTAGGCAGTGGCGGCTCTCCTTTGGCAGGTGGCTCCAATCAAATTGTATGGCAACAACAGCTCCTTTCTCTCCACGGTTGTTCACGACTTTGTCTACTCTCTACTCCTCCGCCTAATCTACACCTACAGTAGATTATACGTCAAGGCTTTCTCAAGATCCTAAGCACTCTCGTGAGGGAGTCACGCCTAGCCCTGAAGCTCTGATACCATGATAAAATGGGAGAGTGGAGTGATATAAACAAATCTTCAATTGCTTACAATATCAATACAATGGACTCTATTATATAGAGTGTATAGGTTGTTATTAAATCTAACTTATTCTAAAGATAACTGGGGAGGTTGAGAGGATATCTCAACTACACACCAAACAAGGATCTCACAAATCCAACTCTCTAACAACCTCTTAATAATATGATCACACAACTCACGTAGAGATTAACTCTACCTCTCAATACATTAACAAGTATAATATATAAGTAGGAATTATATATTCCAACAGTAAGTTGTCTCTCATTATTTGGAATTTTGACTATATGCATTTTAAGGTGTCTTGGTTCTCTTGTAGAGAATTTTGCCATGCATTGTAAGGTGTATTGGTTTGTCGTTGAAAACTAAAATTTTGACTACTATGTATTGTAAGGTGTATTTTTTTACCTTCATAGTAAGGTGTATTGTGTATTGGTTTCTCATTGAAAACTAAAGGCTTAATCGTGGCTTTCGGAGTAGAAAACAATTAAAAACCATCACTCTTGGGGCCTATACGTTCGAAATCACTGTGCAATAATATAAAGATCCGAAACAACTCTCTGATTTCATTAAAGAATTGTCAAATCAATAAATCCGTACGTGAGCACTGTCATATTATATCAGCCCCTGTTTATGCTACAATGATTGTTCTTCTACAGTACTGACTCCTCTAACAGAAAACGCATGCTACTCCACATGTGCTCGAAGAATTCAATAGTCATGGTGCCTGCTCATTTGCAGGCAAGTGTATAATAATTTATATATATATTGTTCAGCATTGACATAAAGCATATCTCTCGGTCCTGACACCTTGGGATCGAACCACATGCAGTCTGTTGGTACCGTACATTACGGAGTAAGGACGTTTCTACTTTTCTCATTCAATCCTACAACAATCGTTTTGTTATTTTTAAATATTTTTATTTCCACCTTCTATCATGATGAAGGACTTATAAGTCTTCTTCCTCGAACAGAGCTTTGCTGAGAATCAATCCAATTGCTATAGTTCGGTTTATAGCAGTCCATGTTCGCTTGTGTTGAATATAATAGGGGGAATCATCAATAGTTATATTGCATTCAGTAGTTAAAAATCACTAACGAGAAGGGGATTATCAGTATGGGAAAGTTCGTAAAGCTGCCGATATTCATAAGGTCCGACGCAAATCATGAGCCTATATCCTCCACTGTTCCAGTAGGATGTGTACTCATTTACGTAGGGTACGAAGCCCGTCGTTTCATTGTGGGAATACACTACTTAAACCATCCTCTCTTCGCCGAGCTGCTAGACCTGTCTGCAGGAGAGTTGGGGTATTCCCGGAGGGGAGCTCTCAGAATAGCTTGTGATATTCCGCTGTTCGAGCATGTTCTGGTTCTTCTTACTCAGATGAACCCATCTGTCCATCCCATGCAAATAACAGATTTGTTACATTTGTTTCTTGGAAGCTGATAACAGATTTCAGGATGATATGTTTCTTCGAAGCTGGTTTACGGATCCCCACAGCAGATTATTTGTATTGAAGAACAACCTAAAGTACACCAAGTCATGGGTATGTTCACGAGGTTCCATAAGAAAGGTGAGAGTCTAAAATATTGATAGTATTCAATTATATTTTGCATTGTAGAATCTTATAAGTTTTTCATCGGCCGGGCCAGTTCTGGCCAGGAGCCTCTTCGTTCAAGTCAAAATGAGCTAATTGTTTGTAATTATCATGTTCAGACAACGAAATATATGTGAAGAGGCTTCACTTCATTTCATTCATACTAAGTCTTTGTAGTTACCATATTCAGACAACGAAATAATATGAACAGTAGTATTTGAATATAGTAAAAAAATAGACTTACATAGAAGATCCAGATTACAAGTTATTTGGAAGCGTCGTTATTCGTTGAAAAGATTGATAATGGCTTTAAATATTTGGAATCATCGTCTTAATATCCTCCCGTAGTTGACTGATGACAATACTAAATACTAGCAAGCTTTGCTTATCAATTTGGTTTGTTTTTTACGTATGTGTTATCTTTTTTCAATCAAAAAGTAAAATCAATTTTTAAAAGTGAAACACAATAATTCTCCACACTACAGAATTTGAACTAAAGTGTTCAAATAATAAACATTAAACTCCTCCTAAGCAAGAGGCTAGACTACTTCAGCAGGCCAGAATCCTGTTAAACAAGCTGGCTCCAGTTACGCTGCAGCGGAGGCTAAACTACTTCAGTAGGTCAAAATCCTGTTAAACAAGCTGGCTCCAGTTATGCTGAAGTCGAGTTTACTTGGAAATAATGGAGAAAGAGTCAGGTGCAAGAGTGAGTTGCTTAGTTGAACTATACTTTACTTAATGTAGATTCTAGTTTTATGTTGTTTAATGTAACCCACTAAGTAGAATATTTTTCTATTTAATGATGTAATCAGTTTCATTGAATAATATAGAATGTGAGCATAGTCTCACCTGTTTTTCTTTCTCATAATTCTAAGTTGGTATCAGAGCGATCACAATTCAAACCTGAAAAAAAAACACAGAATTCAAAAATTAAAAATTTACAATTCAAACATGCAAAATAAAATAGAATTCAAAAATTAAAAATTTACAATAAAATTTATGTACAAATTTAAAATAAAATATAAGCATGTACCATTTTAGATTTAGATAAATAAAACAAGTTGTGATTAAAGAAAAATTGACATACATACCAAAAGAGTTAAGTCTCATTCTCTAACATACTCCTTTCCACCAAATATAATGTAAACATATTTTCCATCAAATATAATTTAGATATATGTAACAATAACAAACAATAATAAAATAAATAAATGACACATATTAACATATATACTTTAACTAAATATTAAGTCAACAATAAGAAATAATAACATAACCAACCACATTTAAACAGATTTAAGATTTTCACAAAGTTCCAAAACTTTCAAGATAGTTATTCTCCACATTAAGCCTACATGATTTAAACATTTTGTAAAATTTTATCTAAAATCTTTAAAAAATTTAAAGAGAAAAATTGTGTTATTTGTAAAAACACAATTGTATTGAGAGCTAGATAATAATCTAAAAATAAATATAAAATAGATTTAAGATTTTCACAAGGTTCCAAAACTCCCAATACAGTTACTCTCCACATTAAGCAGACATGATTTAAACAATTTGTAAAATCTTATCTAAAATCTTAAAAAAAACTAAAGAGAAAAATTGTGTTCTTGGTAAAAAAAAAAATTGTGTTGAGAGTTAGATAATAATCTAAAAATAAATATAAAATTGTGTATGAAGAAAGTTCACAAATATCCATATTAAGTCATTCTTCCAATGAAATACTTTTCTTCTTGTGGATAAAATCTCAAATCCTTAAGGTGAAATTCTCATGCTAGGTGATGTTATTTGATCTTATTTACTTAGTGTGATGTTATTTGATCTTATTTACTTAGTAGTAAAATACTAATCTCCTCATCAATAAAATACTTCTCTCCTCTTCTGCAATGGTCATATAATCAATTTCCATAATACCCTTTCAAATTAAAAGACTCATAAATCTTCATATTAAGCCATTCTTCCAAGAAATTACTTCCGAAAAATAAGTATCTCCTCTTTCAACTATGGAATAGATATTTTCATATAATATTTCATGTACATGAAAAAACCACAAATTTACACATATATTAAGTCATTTTTCAAAAACCATTTAAATATTTCGTCTTTGGGTTGTACTCATATTACATATAATAAAATGTTCTTTGAAATTATCTGTGAGCAAACCCACATATACAATATGTGTGAGGTAGATCTCACATATACAATATGTGTGAGCTAGCTCACATATACATGTGCATAGCTTATTTGAAAATCTAGTTGAATGTTGGTTTTTGTGGTTAGTAACCAATTTAGTTAAAAGTTTGACAATACCTTAGAAAGAAGGAATTCATTTTGTTGTATGTAGAAAACACAAATTTCCATACTATGCCATTCTTAGACAAGAAAGCAAGGAATGCAATAAATTTTTTTTAGAAACTTTCCCTTTTATGATGTGGGATAGAGTCTGTTCTCAAATAATCAAATGTTCAAGTTCAAAATTCGGTCTTCATCGTGATCTAAACTTAAATAAGTTTGAATGTATCATTTAAGATTATATAGGGGTTCTATATATTTCAAAATAATTGATCAGTGAATAAGAAAGACTAAACTAAAAATTTGAGAAAACAAAATTTGATAAAAGTAAAAAATAAAAAGCTTGAACACTTTTATATAAAACCCCAACATAAAAGCAAATTAAAACTCACTAATATGCAATGAACATAAATTTATGAATCATCATGAATGAACATCTTGCCTCAATATCTATCATTTGAAAATTCATGAAAAGTTAAGCCCAAAACAAGTACGAGTTAATATCTTCAACATTGACCAACAAAAATTATGAATAAAGAAAAAAAAAAAAAACTTAATAGAAATGTTATTTATAATAGGGTGATGCATAACTCTACTACCCATGCCCATTTCAAATACTATTAGCACAAATAACATTGATAAATCCACCAAAACTGGAAACATAGATGAGCACATATTAGGACATAAAGTTGATGGAATGCTCCAAAAGTACAAGTGGCAACGCAAAGTCACAATATAATAAACACTTACTATGATGGAAACACATAATATATGAAGAGTACATGGATCAAAGTCTAGCAGAAAAGTACTGGTTATCTATGCATGCACAATTAGATTTCATGCATCCAACAGGTATGGAACATAGTCCATGAAAATCAACAATTAACTTTATGCCATGTTTGGTTGGATGGAAGAAATATGTCATCTAATTAAATTTTAAATCAATAACATCATTACTTTATGATACAGTGCCAACTTACATCCAGTAAAACATTTTATAACTAAGATGCAGCATAAATCCATGGACAAGGCCAGAGAGAAGAGAAGTTGAAAATTCTACTCACGTCCATTCGAAAAAATTTCCATATTGTGGTGGAAAAGAGGAACTTGTTGCCATGTTTCATGGGATGTCACCATGGGATGTCACTACATGGTATGTCACTACAAATCAATGGCACTAAGTATCAACATGTCTGTATTACACTTGTATGTGATTCAAACGCTTGTGTAAATACAAAGGGTAATACATCACCATCTTCAATTTATATTGTATCCAAAGGCTAATAGAACATTATATTCAAATAAATGCTTGTGTAAATACAAAGGGTAATAGATCATTAACCAGGGTCTTTCAAAGGATATATAATCTTATCCAATACATATGGGTTTTACTTACTCTGATTAAGAGAGAGCTAAAACAATGGAATCAAATTCATATCTTACCCATAGGAGCTATGTGAATACTACAATATAGTTAAGAGTGTAGAGTCTCAATCTAAGGTATAGGAAACTAATCACAAGAATGAAGATGCAAGTTCAAATTGCATTTCTGCTATGAGATTTCCGTTGTGTTCTTATCAGTTTTCTTGGGTATCCTTACTTTTGTTCTATTTCTGAGTCTTCATACTTTTAAGCCCTTCTTTGTTGAAAATGGAAGCTAGGTTGACTTTTAGAGGGAATAATTCTAACATCACCATCATATTTTTGTTACAGTACAAAGTACTATAACGTATTTTAGTTGTGGGAATAATTGCAGTGGACAATTTCTCCATCTTTCAAGGTTTATTTATATCTGTTGTATGTGATATTTTGTAGATTTTAAAATTGTTCTTTCTTTTAGCTTTGTAAATGAGGCTTTGACATGAAATATTGACGTCTTTTACCAGTTTCTCTATCAATGCAAAGTGACTGTTACATATTTCAATGTATCTATTCTAGAAGTTGAGGGAATGACTACAGTGAATACACTACCTATGTTTCACTGTTTGCTTTCTATTTGTTGAGTTCTATATTAACGAAGATTTTTCATAACATATTACAATGTAATATGTCATAATATATTACAACGTAATATGTTATAGTACTTAACATGTCGTAGTGTTTAGGATATAAGAGCTAGTTATACCGGTCTCACTTGATCCGTATGTTAATCCATAAAAACTACTCACATCTGGGTTATTTTAAGTCTAGGATGGTAAATGACCAGTCATCATGTTGCTCTCCCAACTATTGAGTGGCTGCGTATGGTAATAGAAAATATAAGGCCATATAAGAGCATACTTCATGTGCATATAAGGCCATCGCTTGGGGTCCCTGCTAGATCCAAGAGGAAAGGGTTTGAAGAAGGACTTGGAAGCATTTAGTTTATTTTATCATTACTATAAATAGATTTTCCTTGAGTATTTTTTTACGGAGAAGCTAGTGCCTGATTTTACCATTAAGGCATTTGATATTCCAAGAGATGACCTTCATGAGAAATGTGGGGGGTTGGGTAGGAACTTATATTTTCATCAAGGTAAGGCAAACTTAGTTAACAAAAAACTCTCCTAGATATTTAAGAAATTGTTTGTCTTTTTTGCCAATCTCTTTTTCTTTTTTTCTTTAGGATTTTTAGGTTGAGTAGAGGAAGAGGATTTAATTCTTGTAGAAGGAACATAGGGTATATCTTTTATTTTTGTTGTTGGGTTGCTCAAAATTTCATTATGAATGAGTGAGTCCTTCAGAAGATGAGCCTATTGCTCAGCGATTGAATTCAAGTCTTGATGCTAGTAGGAAGAAGAAATGGAATTTAGTTCAAGATCCCCAAAGTCCATTTTATTTTCATAGAAATAGCGAGGCAATAGCTTAACATGTAATGGACCCATATTTGGAATAGGAATTAGTTTCTACAGATTTGCTACAAGAATGTACCCATATTGCAGAAGAGGACATGAATTATTATAAAGATGGGGCCTCTGCTCACGCTTTCCCGAATGGGGTTCTTTTCATCCCATAGAACCCCATACCAAGTGGCAGACACTCAAGGAATATTATGGAGTTTGAGGAAATGACTACATTGAATATACTACCTATGTTTCAACTTTTGTTTTTTATTTGCTGAGTGTTATATTAATGAAGATTTTTCATAACATATTACAATGTAATATGTTATAGTACTTAATATGTATTAGTGTTGGAATATAAAAACTAGTTATACCAAAGGTTTAATTTGGATAACATACTTTAAACAAGTCTCACTTGATCACATATAAGAGATAGGTATACCAGTCTCACTTGATCCATATGTTAATCCATCAAAACTAGTCACATCTAGCTTATTTTAAGTCTAGGATGGTGAATGACCAACCAACATGTTTCTCTCGCAACTGACCAGCCAACATGTTTCTCTCGCAACCATTGAGTTGCTGCCTATGTTAAGAGAACATGTCAGCACTGAAGATTTTTTGTAGTATGTAAACTCTTTTACGTCTATATTAGAATTTATAATCCAAAATGAAGTATTTGTTATAATTATTCATTTGGTCAAAGGGTCACTGTACAATTTCAAAACAACACTACGTCTATATTAGACTTTATAATCCAAAATGAAGTATTTGTTATAATTATTCATTTGGTCAAAGGGTCACTGTACAATTTCAAAACAACACCAGAGTGGGAGACTGGTTCATTTTTTAGTAGTTTACTATGATAAGAGTCTATGGTTTGGAAGAGGAGCCATATCAAAAGTGAGTGTTGAATTTGGTTGTTGTAGAGACTGAAAAAAGTGAAATTCAGTTAGTTACTCACTACAAAGCAAAGCATATTACATTAAATTTTGATTAGATAAATTTCAAGGAAAAACCGAATCTACAGAAGTAGGTCACTCATGTCTTACAGTGTGGTGTGACCAAGACTCATGACAATATGAAGAAATTAAAATAGGCATTAATCATTCTGGAGAAAGAGTATTCGGCTCCTGGCCGACTACTCAGGCACAGACTAATCACTTAAATGATTAATCTATTCTTAATATTTGATTGTTAAATCTCTATATCAAATTTAAAAACTTAATATTTGATTGTTAAATGTCTATATCAAATTAACTAAATCCATATTGTTTATAAATTATTTATTAATGTTTATATCAAATTCTCATTTTTAAGTAAATCCATATTGTTTGTGTGTATAATTTGAACATATAAACATGTAATTTTTAAATTGTCTTCCTATTTTTTTTTTAGATTTATTAAAAAAAAATTAAATATATATGTTTTAAAAAAAATTAGAATGTATATTTCAACAAAATTCCTTTACAAATTATAAGGTAGACAATAATATTTATAACTTATGATATTCTAATATTACATATGTCAAAATGGATTTATAAATTTAATTCTTAAAGATTTGAAATTTTTATAAAATAAAAAAACATTTGAAATTAAACTTTGAAATTTTTGTGAAATTTTTATAAAATACAAGAAGTTTGAAAAAAATGTGACTTGCCGACGGGAGGCTAGACATGTGGCCAGGCTGACAACCAATTTAATAAGAAATTATCTATGCAAAAAAAACAAGACATTTGAATCTAAATCTTTAGCACGAGAGTGAAAAAATAGTAGAGTGAAAAAAGATTCGGCGCCTGGCCGACTGCTCAAACACAAAATAATCATTTAAATCCTTACTCTACTCTTAATATTTGACTATTAAATGTCTATATCAAATATAAAAATTTAATATTTGCTTGTTAAATTTCTATGTGAAATTAACTAAATCCATATTGTTTATTAATTATTTATTAATGTCTATGTCAAATTCTAATTTTTAAGTAAATCCATATTGTTTGTGTGTATAATTTGAACATATAAACATGTAATTTTTAAATAGAAGAACAAATTTATATTTTAAAAAAAGAAATAAATGAACAAAGTTATTTGTATTATATTTACAAAAAATATTATTTATTAAAAAGAAAAAAATGATTTTAATTGAATAATATTTGCATATAACCAAAATATTGAAATATATTTTTATGTATAAATTTATCTCAATTAAACCACTTAATAAATTATATGGCTGAACGTTCGAGAACTATTACTAGTCAAATAGAATCTACACATGATATCTCATTGTTTTTTTTCTGTAGTAAGAGTACTCTTCAGAGGTTTCACTAAATAGTAATCCCTAGCTAAGAAATAAATACAGGTTTCACTAAATAGTAATCCCTAGCTAAGAAATAAATACAGGTTTCACTAACTAGTAGTCTCGAGCTTAGAATTTGATTGATGGAACAATCTATTTATAATCTATTTTTAAGTTTTATCACTACTTTCATCTTTTCAATATTTATGAATGACAAATAAATTATTTTTTATATGGTGTACAATATAACCTAACACAACTACATGATTTAACGGGATTGCCTTTATTAATTAATTTTAAAAGTGGAAAAAATATATTGGAAAAATTTGAAATAAAAAATGAAATATATATATAGAAAACATGAAATCAATGAAATTGTCGTCCGGCCACATTAAAAAGCAAAGATTTTAAAAATCAATGATGTGAAAAGACATGAGAGACTAAACAAGTTCTATTGAGTTTTAAAATAAAATATAATATTCCTTTCCATTTTTTTTTGTTCTCTAAGCTATACAAACAAACATTTATGATGATATGAGTACTTTCCTAAACTCGTGATTAAATAAAAAACGAATAATATTGATTCCATTTTCCTTTTTAAACTTTGATCATGATATCCCTAATATCAAAATTGGTTAGGTGAAATATTTATAGGAGTAATTTTTCATTACTGTTTAATTTAATAAATTATGAAAATGTTATATTAGTTAAAGAGTTATTATTTTTTTATAAAATTAAGCTTGGCCACAGGGTTGGCCCCCGCGGCCAAGTCACAGTGCATGGGACTGTGACTTGGCCATGGGGGCCCAACCCTATCGCCAAGCTGTGCGCACACCAATGCCTAAGCCACAGGGTTGGGCCATGCAGCCAAGTCATAGTCCACGGGACTGTGACTTTGTTGCGGGGCTATCCCTGTGGCCAAATCGTTGTCATGCCCACGGCTTGGCCACAGGGATAGCTCCGCGGTCAACAGGGATGATTTTAAGAATGGAAATTTATTTTAAAATGTAGAAACCTTGGCGAATCTTACTAATCCTTTATATGCCAACTATAAATGATTGGTGATATTTTTGTAAAAATATTCAAATTTCTAAGTATTTTATATAGTTTTTATAAATTTTTGGCGATTTTTAAGGTAAAATCATTTTATCCTATAGAATTTGGGCGAATCATTTTTAAAATAACGAATCTCGAAAAAAAAAAAAAAAAAAAACCATGGAAAATTAGCCCATATGGTAAAATTTAGCTAAAATCATCCTTGTGACCAAGTCACACTAACAATGCAAAATTAAAATTAAAAATATGAAATTAAAAATCTGAAATTAAAATTACAATTATAATTAAAATTAAAATTATAATTATAAATAAAATTAAAACTAAAATTACATGAATTAAATTTAAATTTAAAAATGAAGATTAGGCTTACCTACAACTCGTGCTTAGACCACTTGTGAGCTGCCTTAACTGTAGCCCAACCTCCCAGGGACCTCCCTCCAACATGACTTACAGCAGGATCCCTCCCACACTCCCCAGAGCTTTCGGTCACTATCACTCCTGACCACTCACAATGTGAGGAGTAGAGGAAAGCAGTAACAATCATGTTGTGCGGTTAATATATAAACCGTTTTTCTTAGAAATGATAGTTAAATTGAGACCTTCAGAGGCAATATATTTGACCAAAACACCATTGAATATCTTTTGGCCAAAAAGATATTTTTGGATGAATATACCTAAAAATTCTGCACTCCAACTGTTTATTATAGTCCGTAAATCCCTAAATATTTTCGCATACCAAGTGAAAAGTGGGGTGTGAACTCGTCGTACTCTAATAGTAGTGTGAGGTTTGGAAACATGTGGGTTTTTCGCACTCCAAGTGCATAGTGAGCTGCAAACTTGCCACACTCTAATAGTAGCGTGAGGTGAGGAAACAAATTAGATGGTTGGTTCTTGAGAGAGCTGCCCCAAATCGTGAGTTTTCATGAAGCGTAAGTTTCATTTTTGCGCATGTGGGTGTTTTGTTGCATGATCTTTGGCCTTGAGGTGAAAGCATGAGGTTATATTGGTGCCATGATTTAAATTGGTGAGTTAAATTTTTTGACTTTATAAATCGTGAAGGATTTATTAATGGATGGCCTATGATTTAAAGTGGATTTGAAATTATAATATTTTATTAAGTGAATATTTGTGAAGAATAAACTTTATAAAGTGGATATTGGAGTTTATTAAAGTGGATATTTTTTGTGAGGTATAAACTTTTTAAAGTGGATATTAAAGTTTATTGAAGTGGATATCATTTGTAATGTTTTTTTTTATTGGACGTTTGTTATAAAAACAAAAGTTTGGGCATTGAGAAATCCAGCACAGGCACCCAGAGAGGAAGAGTGCACTTAGGTTATTTGTGTATTCTTGGTGATTCACTACTTTTAGGATTAAAGTGCATTTGGTGACACGGGATCTATTATGAGAGATGGTGTTGAATCCTCTTTGGGAGACCTACCTCAACGAAACCGACAAGTTAGATGGCTCAAATGTCATTAACTAGAAATTCAAGATACAAACGTTCATGGAGGGCTATGGTGTATGGACCATTGCACTTGAAAGTGGGCGAAGAGAAACCCTAATGGCGGCTCCACAGTGCGATGTAACACAAATCAAAGGCTAGGATAAGCACAAAAACAGGAAGGTATTGTTGTGCATGTGCATTAAAAGATAACATGAATTCACATATTAGAGAAGTTAACACTTTTGTTGAAACTTAGATAGCGCTTAACACATTGTATGAAACTAGCAACACAAATCACATTTTGTTCACGAAAATTAAATTTCTAGGCATTAAGATGGATGAGTAGTCTGATGGATTCATTTTTGTGTCATATTAAAGAGGTGAAAGAAAAGATATTAAATATAGGGGAAACTATTTCGATCATTGATCTTGTCACTATTACCTTAAATGGTATGCTAGAAGTGCTCGGATGTTCATAACGGTCTCGTGCTTAGCGGAGAAACCTCCCATAAAGAAGAATTGGCAAGAATTTTGCTAAAAAGGCAGAAAGAGATGCCGCGAAATCTGAAGCCTCGGAATAAAAATTTGGCACTATGGTCAAATAAGAGATCCATGAAACGGAGATTGGGAGAAAGAGGCAGAGGAGAAGCCGGTTCATGGCGGAGAAATGATTCATCGTAGAGAATCCCTGATCTCTGAGGTCGAATCAAGGTATGCAATATAATAGGATTGAGTCAAAGAGTTGGTTTTATTGTGGTCTACCTTGACATATTATTAGAGATTGTCATAAAAATAAGGGTGATGAGGCTAGGAATAAACCACCACAATACATTTTGGTCATTATGCAGAAAAATCCTGAGATCATGATCTCAATGTTGGGAAATCAAATATCAATATAGCATGAAAAACCTGAGAAAAGGTACTCCAACACCTTGAAAAAGAGATAATTTTAGATATTAAGCCTCTTCAAGGAAACCTCCTTTTTGCCCACTTAAATGTTCAAGTACAAGATGATTCAAATGAAAAGTATACTCCTTGGTATATATAAGAGACTAGGAGGTATAATTACAGCTAATAGCCTAAAGCCAACATAAATAAAATAACATTACTAATCCTAATATTCCCCGATTAAAGGTGTGGAGTCAATATTACTAATCTTTGTTCCAAAATTATTTAAGACTATCATGATGCTGTTTTGACCTTGGAAGTGCCTACCTATTAAGGTAAGGACAACATTTCTTCGATGCATGTGGTATTGCCATCATTTTCCTTCTCATAAATGGGTTTGTGTAAAGTCCTTTCCCTTGAGTGAATTGGAGCTTTCCAAAAGCGGGGGAGGCCTTCCTTCTTGCATTAAGAACAACACCAATTCCATTTCTCAAAGAGACATCACATTGACAATAAAGGTTTTTGTGAGAAGTCACAGGTGGTCAAGCGAGGAGCTTTGCACATCACCTCTTTAAGTTGTTCAAAAGCTTTTGGATTGCCTAAAGGTCCATGAAAATGCATCCTTCTTAGTTATTGGCATTAAAGGTGTTGCTATTCTTGCATAGTTTGAACAAACTTGTGGTAGTAACCTATGAAACCAAAAATCCTCTAAGATTCTTCAATGTTTTGGGAATCCCGGTGGTCCATCATGGCCTTAATCTTGTTAGGATCTACCTTGACACCTTCATGAGATACAATATGGCCCAAATACTCTACCTCCTTTACTCAAAGAAACATTTGGATAGTTTGGCATATAGTTGTTGCTCCTTTAGTAGTTGCTTAGCACCTTGTCAACATGTAGCGCAGTCCTCCCAAGACTTGCTATATATTAGTATATCATCAAAATACCTTACAATTTTCAAAGGAAGGGCTTGAGAATGAAATTCATCAGCCCTTGGAATGTGGAAGGATGCATTTGTAAAGGCCAAAGGGCATGACCAAAAATTCATAATGGCCTTCATGAGTTTGAAATGTTGTTTTGAATATCTTCTTCTTTCATTATAATATGATAATACCCCGAGCGAAGATCCAATTTTGTGAAATAGATTGCTCCATGTAGTTCATCTAACAATTCATCAATGGCGAGAATGGGAAACTTATCTTTAATAGTGATCTTGTTGAGATTTCTATAATCTAGACACATATGCCATGAGATAGCTTTCTTGAATACCATTACCAGTGCTTGAGTAAGAACTTTGGTTAGGTTGAGTAGAGGAAGAGGATTTAATTCTTGTAGAAGGAACATAGGGAATACCTTTTATTTTGTTGTTGGGTTGCTCAAAATTTCATTATGGTGAGTGAGTCCTTAGGAAGATGAGCCTATTGCTCGGTGATTGGATTCAAGTCTTGATGCTAGTAGGAAGAAGAAATGGAATTTAGTTCAAGAACCCCAAAGTCCATTTTATTTTCATAGAAATAGCGAGGCAATAGCTTAACATGTAATGGACCCATATTTGCAATAAGAATTGTTACAGATTTGCTACAAGAATGTACCCATATTGCAGAAGAGGACATGAATTATTATAAAGATGGGGCCTCTGCTCACGCTTTCCCGAATGGGGTTCTTTTCATCCCATAGAACCCCATACCAAGTGGCAGACACTCAAGGAATATTATGGAGTTTGAGGAAATGACTACATTGAATATACTACCTATGTTTCAACTTTTGTTTTCTATTTGCTGAGTGTTATATTAATGAAGATTTTTCATAACATATTACAATGTAATATGTTATAATTATAATATGTATTAGTGTTGGAATATAAAAACTAGTTATACCAAAGGTTTAATTTGGATAACATACTTTAAACAAGTCTCACTTGATCACATATAAGATAGTTATACAGTCTCACTTGATCCATATGTTAATCCATCAAAACTAGTCACATCTAGCTTGTTTTAAGTCTAGGATGGTGAATGACCGACCAACATGTTTCTCTCCCAACCATTGAGTGGCTGCTTATGGTAATAGATCATGTAAACTCTTTTCTGTAAGTGAAGGTTTTTTTTGTAGTATGTAAACTCTTTTACGTCTAATATTAGAATTTATAATTAAAATGAAGTATTTGTTATAACTATTCATTTGGTCAAAGGGTCACTGTACAATTTCAAAACAACACTATGTCTATATTAGACTTTATAATCAAAAATGAAGTATTTGTTATAATTATTCATTTGGTCAAAGGGTCACTGTACAATTTCAAAACAACAGAGTGGGAGACTGGTTCCTTTTTTTTTAGTAGTTTACTATGATAAGAGTCTATGGTTTGGAAGAGGGAGCCATATCAAAGTGAGTGTTGAATTTGGTTGTTGTAGAGGCTGAAAAAAGTGAAATTCAGTTAGTTACTCACTACAAAGCAAAGCATATTACATTAAATTTTGATTAGATAAATTTCAAGGAAAAAGCGAATCTACAGTAGGTCACTCATGTCTTACAGTGTGGTGTGACCAAGACTCATGACAATATGAGAAGAAATTAAAATAGGCATTAATCATTCTGGAGAAATAGGTGAGGCCCGGGGATCTGATAGTTTACTAGGGAATTTAAAATCAACAATCTATAAAAGTATAACTTATGATATTCTAATATTACATATATAAAAATGGATTTTTAAATTGAATTCCTAAAGATTTAATTTTTATAAATACAAAACATTTGAAATAAAAAAATTGGCGGTTTAGAAATTTTATGAAATATTTATAAAATACAAAATGTTTGAAATAAGCTGACTTGGCCATGGGGAGCTAGCCATGTGGCCAAGAAGTGGTGGACGTTTCCATGGCTTGTCCATAGGGTTGGCTGATGGCCAAGTCCACGATAATTTAATAGAGATTATATATGCAGATAAAAGCAGGACATTTAAATCTAAATCTTTAATACCAGAGTAAGAGACAGTTGATTCGGCTCCTGACCGACTACTCAAGCATAGACTAATCACTTAAATGATTAATCTATTCTTAATATTTGATTGTTAAATCTCTATATCAAAATTTAAAACTTAATATTTGATTGTTAAATATGCATATCAAATTAACTAATCCATATTGTTTATAAATTATTTATTAATGTTTATATCAAATTCTCATTTTAAGTAAATCCATATTGTTTGTGTGTATGTTGAACATATAAACGTGTAATTTTTAAATTGTCTTCCTATTTTTTTTTTAGATTTATTAAAAAAAAATTAAATATATATGTTTAAAAATTAGAATGTATATTTCAACAAAATTCCTTTACAAATTATAAGGGTAGACAATATTTATAACTTATGATATTCTAATATTACATATGTCAAAATGGATTTATAAAATTTAATTCTTAAAGATTTGAAATTTTATAAAATAAAAAGCATTTGAAATTAAACTTTGAAATTTTTGTGAAATTTTTTTATAAAATACAAGAAGTTTGAAAAAATGTGACTTGCGATAGGGAGCTAGACATGTGGCTTGGTGACAACCAATTTGTAAAGGAACCTCACATAGAAAAACAAGACATTTGAATCTAAATCTTTAGCAGTGAAAAAATAGTGGAGTGAAAAAGGTTGGTAGCGGCCATTTGCTCAAACACAAAATAATCATTTAAATCCTTACTCTACTCTTAATATTTGACTATTAAATGTCTATATCAAATATAAAAAGTTGTATTTTGCTTGTTAAAAATTTCTATGTGAAATTAGCTAAATCCATATTGTTTATTAATTATTTTGTGTCTATGTCAAATTCTAATTTTTAAGTAAATCCATATTGTTTGTGTGTATAATTTGAACATATAAACATATGTTTTAAATAGAAGAACAAATTTATATTTTAAAAAAGAAATAAATGAACAAAGTTATTTGTATTATGTTACAAAAATATTATTTATTAAAAGAAAAAATGATTTTTAATTGAATAATATTTGCATATAACATAAAATATTGAAATATATTTTATGTATAAAATATAATTTCAATACTAAAATAGCAATAAATTATATGGCTGAACGTTCGAGAACTATTACTAGTCAAATAGAATCTACACATGATATCTCATTGTTTTTTTTCTGTAGTAAGAGTACTCTTCACAGGTTTCACTAAATAGTAATCCCTAGCTAAAACAGGTTTCACTAAATAGTAATCCCTAGCTAAAACAGGTTTCACTAAATAGTAATCCCTAGCTAAGAAATAAATACAGGTTTCACTAACTAGTAGTCTCGAGCTTAGAATTTGATTGATGGAACAATCTATTTATAATCTATTTTTATGTTTTATCACTACTTTCATCTTTTCAATATTTATGAATAACAAAATAAATTATTTTTTATATGGTGTACAATATAACCTAACACAACTACATGATTTAACTGGATTACATGTTATTAATTAATTTTAAAATTAAAAAAACATTTAGGAAGAGACTTTAGAATGAAAATGAAATATATATATAGAAAACATGAAATCAATGAAATTGTCTTCCGGCCACATTAAAAAGCAAAGATTTTAAAAATCAATGATGTGAAAAGACATGAGAGACTAAACAAGTTCTATTGAGTTTTAAAATAAAATATAATATTCCTTTCCATTTTTTTGTTCTCTTAGCTATACAAACAAACATTTATGATGATATGAGTACTTTCCTAAACTCATGATTAAATAAAAAACGTATAATATTGATTCCATTTTCCTTTTTAAACTTTGATCATGATATCCCTAATCTCAAAGTTGGTTAGGTGAAATATTTATAGGAGTAATTTTTCATTCTTGTTTAATTTAATAAAATTATGAAAATATTATATGTATTAATTAAAGAGGTTTTTTTTTTATAAAATTAAGCTTGGCCACAGGGTTGGCCCAGCGGTGATCTGATTACATGGGGCTATTGACTTGGCCATGTTAACCCTCTCCTTAAGCATACACCTGCCTAAGCCAGGGGTTGGGCCAAAATGCGATAAAGTCATAGTCCACTTGGGTTGTGACTTTTGTTATGAGCTATCCCCAATGGCAAACTCCAATCATGCCACAGCAGCCCCACCCGAGGGATAACTCATATTAACATGGATGATTTTAAGAATGGAAATTTATTTAAAATGTAGAAACCTTGGCGAATCTTACTAATATTTTATATGCCAACTATAAATGATTGGTGATATTTTTGTAAAATATTCAAATTTCTAAGTATTTTTATATAGTTTTTATGATTTTGGCGATTTTTAGGTAAAATCATTTTATCCTATAGAATTTGGGCGAATCATTTTTAAAATACTTAGAATCTAGAAATTAAAATTACAATTATAATTAAAAATTAAAATTATGATTATAAATGAAAATTAAAACTAAAATTACATAATTTTAAATTTAAAATTTAAAAATGAAAATTAAGGCTTACCTACAACTCACGATGGCCCAGACCATGAGGCGCCTACCAACCTGGCAGCCCAACCTCCCCCAGGACCTCCCTCCAACATGACTTCTGCGCCAAGAGATCCCTCACACTCCCCAAGAGCTCAGTCACTATCACTCACAGCACTCCACTGATGAGGAGATGGGAAAAACGTTACAATTTTGTTGTGGGGTTAATATATAAACCGTTTTCATAGAAATGATAGTTGATTGAAAGATTATTTCGAATGAAAACATATTTGTTGGCAGCTTTTCGGCCTGAATATCTTTTGGCCAAAAAGATATTTTTGGATGAATATACCTAAAAATTCTGCACTCCAACTGTTTATTATAGTCCGTAAATCCCTAAATATTTTCGCATACCAAGTGAAAAGTGGGGTGTGAACTTGTCGTACTCTAATAGTAGTGTGAGGTTTGGAAACATGTGGGTTTTTCGCACTCCAAGTGCATAGTGAGGTGCGAACTCGCCGCACTCTAATAGTAGCGTGAGATGTGGAAACGCGTGGGTTCTTGAGAGAGCCACCCCAAATCGTGAGTTTTCATGAAGCGTAAGTTTTCATTTTTTACTGCATGGTGTTTTTGTTGCATGATCTTTGAGCGCGAGGTGAAAGCGTGAGGTTATATTGGTGCCACGATTTAAATTGGTGAGTTAAATTTTTTGACTTTATAAATCGTGAAGGATTTATTAATGGATGGCCTATGATTTAAAGTGGATTTGAAGTATAATATTTTTATTAAGTGAATATTTTGTGAGGAATAAACTTTATAAAGTGGATATTGGAGTTTATTAAAGTGGATATTTTTATGAAACTTTGAATAAAAGTGGATATTAAAGTTTATTGAAGTGGATATCATTTTGTAATGTTTTTTTTGTGTAGACGTTTGTTATAAAACAAAAGTTTGGGCATAAATCCAACACAGGCACCCAGAGAGGAAGAGTGCACTTAGGTTATTTGTGTATTCTTGGTGATTCACTACTTTTAGGATTAAAGTGCATTTGGTGACACAAGGATCTATTATCAGAGATAAATTATCCTTCCGAGGAGACCTACCTCAATGAAGTCGACAAGTTAGATGGCTCAAATGTCATTAACTAGAAATTCAAGATCCAGACACTCATGGAAGGCTATGGTGTATGGACCATTCTGAGAATGGTGAGAAGAGAAACCTAATGTGGCTCACAGTGCGATAGCACAAATCCAAGACTAGGATAAGCACAAAAACAAGGGAAAGGTATTGTTGTGCATGTCTGTTAAAGATAACATAATTCCACATATTAGAAGCTACAACTTTTTGTTGAAACTTAGATAGCGCTTAACACATTGTATGAAACTAGCAACACAAATCACATTTTGTTCTGAAAACTAAATTTCCTAGCAATTTAAGATGGATGGAAATGAATCACGGTAGTTCATTTTGTCATATTAAAGGTGAAAACCAGAGGGCTAGTAATGAAATATAGGAAACTATTTGATCATTGATCTGTATCATATTACCTTAAATGCTAGAATATTATGGATGTTCATAGGGTCTAAGTATGTGGAGAAATCCTCTACTTTTGAAGAATTGGCCGGGGAATTTTGCTACAAGGCAGAAGAGATGCCACTGGAATCTTAAGCCTCGGAATAAAGATTTGGCACTATGGTCAAATAAAGAGATCGAGTGAGAGGAATGGGAGAAAATTTGAGGAGGAGGAGGTAGTTCATGGTAGAGAGGTAGTTCATCGTAGAGAATACAATCTCAAGAGTCGAATCAAGGTATGCAATATAATAGGATTGAGTCAAAGAGTTTTTTTATTGTGGTCTACATGACATGTGTGAGATTGTCATAAAAATAAGGGTGATGAGGCTAGGAATAAACCCTGATACAGTGAGGTCATTATCACGAGAAATCCTCAGTCTGATCTCAATGTTAAGAATCAGAAATATCAATATAGCATAGAAAAACCTAGAGAGAAGATTACTCAACACCTTGAAAAAGAGATAATTTTTAGATAATAAGCCTCTTTAAAGGGGAAACCTCTTTTTACCCCAGCGAAATGTTCAAGTACAAGATGATTCAAAATGAAAATGTCTCCCTTGGTATATGGGGAGACTAGGGTATAAGTACAACTAATAGCCTAAAGCCAACATAAATAAAATAGCATTACTAATCTAATATTCCCCAATTAAGGGGTGTGAGTCAATATTACTAATCTTTGTTCCAAGTATTTAAGACTATCATGATCTGTTTTGACCTTGAAGTGCCTACCTATTAGGTAAGGACAACATTTCTTCAATGCGAGTATTGCCATCATTTCCTTCTCATAAATGGGTTTGTGTAAGTCCAACTTCCCTTGAGGTGAGTGGTCGACTTTCACAAGCCGGGGGCCTTCCTTCTTGCATTAGAACAACACCAATTCCATTTCTCAAGACATCACATTCTGACAATAAAGGTTTTGTGAAGTCACAGGTGGTCCAAAGACTTGAGGAGCTTTTACATCACCTCTTTAAGTTGTTCAAAGCTTTAGTTGCCTACAGGTCCATGAAATGCATCCTTCTTAGTTATTGGCATTAAAGGTGTTGCTATTTCTTTCATAGTTTGAACAAACTTGTGGTAGTAACCTATAAAATTAAAAATCCTCAAGGTTGCAATGTTTTGGGAATCGGCCAGGTCATCATGGCACTAAAATCTTATTGGGATCTACCTTGACACCTTCATGAGATACAATATGACCCAAATACTCACCTCCCTTTACTCCAAAGAAACATTTGGATAGTTTGGCATATAGTTGTTGCTCCTTTAGTAGTTTAGCACCTTGTCAACATAGCCGCGTGATCCTCCCAAGACTTACTATATATTAGTATATCATCAAAAATACTAACACAAATTTTTCAAAGGAAGGTATTGAAAATGGAATTCATCATTATGGATGATGTGGAGGTGCATTTGTAAGGCCAAAGACGACCAAAAAATTCATAATGGCCCTTATGAGTTTGAAATGTTGTTTTGGAATATCTTCTTCTTTCATTCTAATATGATAATACCCTGAACGAAGATCAATTTTGTGAAATAGATTGCTCCATGTAGTTCATCCTAACAATTCATCAATGGCGAGAATGGGAAAATAGATTGCTCCATGTAGTTCATCTAACAATTCATCAATGACGAGAATGGGAAACTTATCTTTAATAGTGATCTTGTTGAGATTTCTATAATCTAGACACATACGCCATGAGATAGCTTTCTTGAATACCATTACCACTGGTGCAGAGTAAGAACTTTGGTTAGGTCTAATAATGCCAACCTCTAACATTTATTCAACCATGCACTCAATTTCACTCTTCCGGGTGTAAGGGTATCTGTATGGCTTGATGTTAGGAGGAACAGTCCCAAGAATTAGTTGAATTTGATGATCATGATTTCGAGTGGGTGGGAGACCTCAAATACTTTGAAATTCTTATCAATGATCCTTTGGATATCTTGAGGAATAGATGGCTTAGATGTTTGAACATCTAGTGAGCATAGTTGTGCAATAATGCCTTGATGCACATTTTTCAATAATTTTGTCATGCCATTAGTGCTTATCACCTTACCGGGTTTTCCTTTGATACCTCTTAACTCAATTTATTTTCCTTCCAATGAAAATTTCATGAAAAGTTCTTGAAAA
>SNQJ01S0041790.1:11762-33427 GCA_010110895.2 Picea sitchensis
AGAGCCATACACAAACGGGTTATTCAAGAAGACCTAGTGAAACACAGAGAAGAAGTTACAACAGGTTTGAATCTTTGAGAACTGAAGTGGAATGTTACAGATGTAACAATTTTGGACACATGGCCAAAAATTGCAGAATGACAATCCCTCCTAAAGAACCTCGACAGAGTCACAAACAAGAACCTCAGAAAATGACATGGATAAGAAAGAAAGATCAGTATAGCAATGAAGAATGCATAGTCACTCTACAAGCTAAACAGAAGAAACGTGGTTGGTATGTTGACAATGGATGTTCAAAACACATGACAGGTGATATAGACAAGTTTCTTACATTACGAAAGGAAAGAGATGGACCAGTCTCCTTCGGAAATGATGATTCAACCAAAATTATTGGAAAAGGCACAGTCCAAATTGGGAACAAGAATGAAAAGGAAAAACATGTTTTACTAGTAGAAGATATGAAACATAATCTTTTAAGTGTGAGTCAAATGTGTGACCAAGGTCATAAAGTTACTTTCGGTTCACAAAAGTGTGAGATAAGAAAAAAAGGTTCAGGGAAATTGGTCTCTACAGCTGCAAGAACCTCAAGAAACATATATGTGTTAAGCGAAATTAGAAATGAAAAGTGTTGTCTAGGAAAGGAAGATGAAAGTTAGATATGGCATAGAAGAATGGGTCACATGCATTTTGATAACCTTGTCAAAGTAAGAAAAAGAGAAGCAGTCAGAGAAATGTCCCAGATCACGAAACCAACCAACACTTTATGCAAGCATTGCCAACAAGGAAAGAAAACACAGACTAGGTTTAAATCAAAGGAATATTCAACAAAAAAACCACTGGAAATTGTGCATAATGATCTAGTTGGACCAACTACAACAAAAGGATTAAAAGGTGAGAGATACTTTATGCTATTAATAGATGATTATACAAGAATGACTACAGTTTTCTTTCTCAAGAATAAGTCAGAAGCTTTTGAAAACTTCAAGATCTATAAGGAAATGGTATTATTCGTCTGATGTATTTATAATCAAAACAATCGACCATAGCTAGGAGTGCGAGCTAGCCTTCCTATCCTAGGATCCTTCATCCGTCTTGTTCCTTCTGTCAGAAGGAAACTCAACTCAATCTGGGCCTGCGGGAAAAACTACCCTCTATGGTACTTCAGGATGACATTTTATGTCTTCTCGGCCAGACCCTTCATGCTTCCATTTAAGGATGTAGTTAATTTTCCAACCACCAGTCCTTCTTTCATTAATTGATTTATCCTTGGGATCAAGAAGAGGTTTATTACTTCAATGAGGAGAGAACTGGGTCATTTCGGCATAACAAACCCTCTCCATAGATTCTTAATTTTTTCCTCTAGTGATAGACTAATAATGGTCTACTAACGCTCTACTTTTCCTTGAGACTTTCCTTTGGTAATTTGGCTTAACGTTGAGCTTTGTTGCCACGCCTTACTCTTGGATTGGAATTTATATAAGCACGTGATTATGGAATTCGTCAAGGGTGGTTTGGATCCACACCACCTCGACCCCCGCAATCCACCACCAACAACCACGTACCCTTCTCACTATTCCATGGTTTCGATTACGGGACCGCTCAAGAGTTTAAGCATTTGAGCACTTTCTGTCCCCGAAATGAAGTGTGGTTGTCGATTTTGTTACAATCGGTGATCTGGGTGACCTTGCCTTTTTTAGCATCCTTGCTAAAATTTATCCTTCCGCCAACTCTAGAATCCATTTAACCATGCTTATAGATGGCACCAATTCTAGTGCTCGGGAGCTTTGGATGTTGAGCAGGGATATCTCCCAGAGGACGACCTCTCGAATCTAATGTGGTGGCCCGACGTCATATGACGCCACAAATGTTGATGCGTCACAAAAGGAGTGTGCCATGCATAATTCAAGGATGAGCAGATGGCATGCCCAAAGGTGTCTAAAATGAATTCCATGTGTAAGTTCTAGATGTATGCCGCATATCTCTGATGGATGGGTGCCACGCATCTGAACTGAGGAACTCCAAGAGTCTTCGACACTTTGGGTTCAGGAATTTTTGCAGGTAGAGTTTGTATAACTCCCGAAGGGCCGAACTCACAAAGTGATTAGCGTGTTCTTATCATTAATTAAACTAGGATTAAGCAACTTTAAAATGATTTGGGACTTCAGAACTTCGGGCTTCAGAGAATTGTGCTTGTTCTGAATGGAAAAATTTCGGAGTGACAATGTTGCGAATCTGACATGGTGGCCAGACGTCATATGATGTCACAACTGTTGATGTGTTACAAAAGGAGTGTGCCATGCGTCACTAAAAGATGAGCGGATGAGATTCCAAAAGATGCCTAAAATGAGTGCCAAGTGTTGGCACCAGATGTATGCCACGTATCTCTAACGGATGGGTGCCATGCGTCTGAACTAATGGACCTCGAGATTCTTCGACACTTCGGGTTCAGGAAATTCTAGATGTAGAGTTTGTATAACTCCCGAAGGGTTGAACTCGCGAAGTGATTAGCATATGCCTATCACTAATTAATACATGATTAAGCCGCCTTCATATAAATACTTTGGCACTTTGGGGCTTCTGCCTGTTCGTTAAGCCTTACACAACTTTGACACTCTGAATGCATGAGAGTCATCAATCTGAACTGCACATGAGATATCCACGATTGAAAATTAACCTATCTATTTTCTTGCATTTCAAGCCCGAAATAGACTTCTCTAAATGTTGTGTTTTGCACTCATGGTTGTTCCCTGTGAAAAAAAATAACTTGGACGATCTGTTGTGAGCTAAATCAATGGAAAACAAGTTGACCAACAATCCAAACCAAATCTCGATATGTGTTTATCCGTTTAGGAAAATAAGAACAAAGTTGTGCAAAGAATCAATCAAGCAAGACACTAGGGACGATCTGGTCATTGAACAAAAAGGGAAACCAACCTTATCAACCAGAAGAGGGAAACAAATCTAGGAAGGTATGAGGAAAAGAGAGAGAGGCAGGGCAGGGGTGCAGGCTTAGGTCTTAACAACAACTACATGTGACCCACAACAAACTTCATGTGATAACATTGGCTCCACAGAGGATGGCATGCTCCTTGTGAGCTACCAAGAACAAGCAACTTCAGTGTCTTATCTTAGGGATATGGGGTCACTTATTCAAATAGAAAAAGAAAAAGTGATATTTACAATGAATGGAAATCCAATCATGGCTTATGAAAAAAAAAATTCAAAAAGCGCCCATTGACAGGGCCACCCAAAACTTCGGAATCCTCCAAGTTCTATCATTTATAAGTGTTATTTGAAAATACCTCAGAAATCTTGAAAGGACGAATCTACAGAGCCTCGAATTTACTATGTTTTCCTTTGACTTGCTTGGGTCCATCCCACTTGATCACTAGATCTCCTAGCTAGAAATATTCTTTTCTTACCTTGTTTTCAAAGGTTTGCTTGATCTTCCTTTGATGGTCCTGTGCTCTGTCAAGTAGTCGCTCCCTAGTCTGTTGCACTTCAACCAGTTGTTGTATCCTCCTGACCATATCATCAGGTTCCCCTTGGTAGTCTTGGAGGAATTTTTCCACAGGAAATGCAAGTTGAGTAGGAAATATAGCCTCCACCCCATATACAAGCTGAAAAGGGGAAAGACCGAGTGACCTCTTTATTATAACTCTATCATCCCATAAGGTAAATTTCATCTTTGAGTCCCATCCTTTCTTATTGTCTTCTGACAATTTCTTGATGATCTTTATGAGGCTCTTATTAGAGGACTCTACCAAACCAGTTCCTTGGGGGTAGTAAGGAGTAGAATGGATTATTATAATCCCAAACTGTTCACAGAACTAGATGAATGGTTCATCTTTGAAGGAGGTAGCATTGTCAGTAACAATATTGCTTGGACAACCAAATCTTGACATGACATCCTCAAGAAAACTAATGATTACCTTGTGAGAGGCATTTATGCTTATCACTAATGGATAGAAGCCATTAGTGATAAGAATATGCGAAGTGATTAGCGTATGCTTATCACTAATTAATACATGATTAAGCCGCCTTCATCTAAATACTTTGGGACTTCGGGGCTTCTACCTGGTCGTTAATCCTTGCGCAACTTTGACACTCTGAATGCACAAGAGTCGTCAATCTAAAATATGCATGGGATCTCCACCATTGAAAATTAACCCGTCTGTTAGCTTGCATTTCAAGCCCGAAATGCACTTCTCTGAATGTTGTGTTTTGCACTCATGGTTGTTCCTTGTGCAAACAAAAAACTTGGATGACCTGTTGTGATCTCAATCAATTTCAAACAAGTTAACCAACAATTCAAACCAAATCATGATATGTGTTTATCCTTTTAAGAAAATTAGAACAGCTCTGTGCAAATAATCAGTCAAGCAAGACACTAGGGACGATCTGGTCATTGAACAAAAAGGGAAACTGACCTTATCAACCACAAGAGGGAAAACATCTAGGAAGAGGAAAAAAGAGAGGCAGGGCAGGGGTGCAGGCTTAGGTCTTAACAACAACTACATGTGACCCACAACAAACTTCATGTCATAACATTGGCTCCACAGGGGATGGCATGCTACCTACGAGTTGTCAAGAATAAGCAGCTTCAGTGTCTTATCTTAGGGATATGGGGTCACTTATTCAAACCGAAAAAGAAAAAGTGATATTTACAATGAATGGAAAACCAATCATGGCTTAAGAAAAATATTTTTTCAAAAATCACCCATTGACAGGGCCACCCAAAAATTCAGAATCCTCCAAGTTCTACAATTTATAAGTGTTATTTTAAAATATCTCAGAAATCTTGAAAGGACCAATCCGCAGAGCCTCAAATTTACCTTGATTTCCTTTGTCTTGCTTGGTGCATCCCACTTGATCACTAGATCTCCCAGCTGGAAATAGTCTTTGCTTACCTTCTTGTCAAAGGTTTGCTTGATCTTCTATTATGGTCCCGCACTCTGTCAAGTAGTTGTTCCCTAGTCTGCTGCACTTCAACCAGTTGTTGTATCCTCCTGACCATATCACCTGGTTCCCCTTGGTAGTATTGGAGGAATTTTTCCACAGGAAATGCAAGCTGAGTAGGAACGATAGCCTCCACCCCATATACAAGATGAAAAGGGGAAAGACCCAGTGACCTCTTTGTTGTAACTCTATCATCCCATAAGGAAAATTTCATCTTTGAGTCCCATGCTTTCTTATTGTCTTCTAACAATTTCTTGATGATATTTATGAGGCTCTTATTAGAGGACTCTTCCAAACCATTTCCTTGGGGGTAGTAAGGATTAAAATGGACTAATGTAATCCCATATTGTTCACAGAACTTGATCAATGGTTCATATTTGAAGAATACGGCATTGTCAGTAACAATCTTGCTTGGACAACCAAATATTGACATGACATCCTCAAGAAAAATAATGATTACATTGTGAGAGGTAATTATTGTAGGAATGGATTCTATCCACTTGGTGAAATAATCAGTGGCAGTAATAATCCACCTATGTTGACCACTTGAAGCTGGGTGTATTTCCCCAACGAAGTCAAGACCCCACTGTTGAAATGGTTCAGAGACTACCATGGGCTTCAAAGTCAAAGATTTGAGTTGTTTCTTTCCAGAAAACTTTTGGCATTTGACACGAGCTCTAATCTTTGCACAAAAAATAGTAAAAAGGATAGGACAAAAATACCCATCTATGAGGATCTTATAGGTTGTGGTTCTCCAGAAGTGATGGTCCCCACATAAACTATCATGAAAATCAGTCATGAGCCTTTGGGCCTCTTGTGGATCTAGACATCTCAAAATAGCTCCTAGAGGATCTTTCCAATATAAGGCAAGATCAATGAGACAATATATGATTTCTTTAAGCTTCAAATATCTCACCTTGTTCTTGTCCAAAACATGAGGAGGCTACAACTTCTGCAAAAAATATATGATGTATTTATACCAAGTGCATTCTGCCAAATTTGGGCTGGCATGAGAGATTTTATCAGCAGAATCAACTTGCTGATTTTTTGAGTTTATATTCATGAAATTAATCCCTAAAGATTTGCAATTTGATTCAACCAGTAACCTAGCTAAACCTTGGCCTTTCACTAGTTTAGTGGGCTTCATTTCAAGGTCAAATTCCATAATGTTAGAAATTCATTTTCTCCTCTTACCATCTATATTAGGTTGGATAAGTATTTCTTTCACTGATGCTGAAGGGACATATGCAACAATATTTGAATGCAGAACATAAACTCTGAAAGCCTTGAGGGATTTGACCAAAGCATAAGCCTATTTTTCCATGATATCATATCTCACTTTTGCATCCCTCAATGCTCTACTGAAAAAGGAAATAGGCTTCTCTAACCCCTTTATATTTTTCTGTAGCAAAAAAGCAACCAATGTGTCAAATGAGGAAAATAAAAATATCATAAACTCCTTGGAACAGTCAGGGTTGATGTGCACATGTGCTTCAGTCAAAGAATTTTTTATCTAGTCAAAATATTCTCGAGCCTCGGTAGTCCATTTCACCTCATTTCCTTTCCTAAGCATGGCAATAATGTACTTCACTAATTCAACAAAGTTATATATGAAGCTCCTTAGAAAATTTACTTTCCCCAAGAAATATTGAACATCTTTCTTGGATCTAGGAAAATATAAGGTCTGGATGGCCTCTACCTAATTGGATCAATTCTTACCCCTTTTGTTGATACAATGTGCCCCAATAACTTACCTTCCTTCATAGAAAACAAAGGCTTCTTAGGATTGAGAGAGAGACCAAACTTTCTGCACTTTAGGAAGACCTTTTTCAAATGATGATAATGCTCTTTATCAGATTTTGAGAAAATTGTAATGTCATCTAGATAGATGACTACAAACTTTCCATTCTCCCCAATGAAGGAAATTTCCATTTCTCATTAAAAGGTTTCTCCTGCTTTCATCAATCCAAAGGGCATTTTAGAATACATGAATGTGCCCCAAGGAGTAGTGAAGGTTGTCTTGTCTCTATCTTCAGGCAAGAAAGAGATATGATTGTAGCTAGAAAATCCTTCAATCATAGACATCCTAGATGAACTAGTGACTCTCTGCAAAATGTGCTCCATCTTTGGCAAGGGGTAATTATCTTTCTTGGAGATTCTATTCAAATTCCTGAAATCAACACATGTCTAATTTCCCCATTTTTCTTCCTCATAGAGACCAAGTTAGCCACCCACTCAGAGTATCTCAAAGGAATAATGATCTTGGCATCCAACAACTTCTTCACATATTTTTCCATAATAGGCAACAGCATGAGATTTATCTATCTGAGTTTCCGCCTAAAAGGCTTGGTCTCCTCTTTCAAAGGGATCTTATGTTCAATTATGTTTGTGTCATATGTTCTTAAATATTCATATTTCCAGGAAAACACATCAACAAACTTCTTTAAAAGCTTAACATACTCAACCCTTTGTTCCGTTTACAAGCCGCTAGACAACTTAACATACTTTGGATCCTCCTCTGTAAACTTGGGCATGTACTTGAAGTAGTCTCCAACTGGGGGAGAGTTCATAGGCTGAGGTAAAATAAGAGGTCCATACCTAGCATCCACTATGGCATCCATCCTATTTCTAGGAAGATTTGCACTTACAATTGGGTTGTGAACTGTAGGAGAACAAGAGGGATATGGAGTTTTCATAGGTACAACTATGGTTTGGAATTTTGGAGAAAGATGAAGCTTCGATGAAGATGGTATAGGGTCTAAGGGAAAACCGTCTTCATCGATGATTTGGGGCTAAAATAAGAGTAATCAATAGGAAAATTTTCAAAATCCAAACTTCTAGAAACTCCAACAGAAGGTGAAAGAGGAGAATTGGATAGAGCTACAGGATTTTTAAAAGTAGAATCATGTAAATGACCAGAAGCACCTGGTACAATAGCTTAAAAGCCTTCTTGAGAAGCTTTTCCTTTCTTGATAATATTCTCTGGGTCAGCTTCAGGTGTTTCTAAAGGTAGATATGGAGTAGAACTCATGTGTCTGCCTTTGGGAGCCATAACTAAAATAGAGGAGTCATCACGTGTATGCTGCAATCCTTAATGTATTGATTTCTAATGAACCTTCAGAATCAATATTGCTTTGTCGTTCAATCCCAGGGAAATGCCTTCAGTTCGTTCCCTGGAAAGGGAACCAAGAATGTTAGCACTAAGATTCACCCTCATATTGCAAGAGGATAAGCCCAGTACCCATGATAAAGGTTTGTGGATGAAAATTAATAATTGAAGGTCAAATGGAAAAAACTCAGCATAAGAATGTTTTAACACATAAATATGGGTTAGCATGCATAAGCAAATGAGGTCCTTATTAACTTCAGTCAGTGGTTTAAGAATAAAGGTGAATAGAAGGGAAACTTAGTGAGGAAGGTGGATAGGTATGCTATAAGCATCAGGATTTCAAGCAACTAGGAGAAGAAAATCTCAGTCACAAGAATCTCTTGATCCTAAGTTTAAAACACTGAAAAAACATTCATAGAAACATTATAATCAAAAGTCCATTTTAAAACAACCACGACATATCATATGGATCATCCAATCATGAGAATTTCATAATAAGAGGAAACAAGATGATGGAAGGAAAGTGACTTCTATTAATAAAAATGTCTCAAGTCTCATACATAACCAAAGAACAACTCTGTTCAGTCAAAATATTACAAAAGGGGAGCTCTACTCAACCATCCCAGCTCTTCATTTTATTCGTCTAATGTATTTATAATCAAAACAATCGACCACAACTATGAGTGCGCGTTGGCCTTCCTATCCTAAGATCCTCCTCTCTCTTGTTCCTTCTGTCAGAAGGAAACTTAGGTCAGTTTGGGCCTATGGGAAAAACTGCCCTTCGTGGTACTTCGGGATGACATTTTTTGTATTCTCAACAAACCCTCCATGCTTCCATTTAAGGATGTAGTTAATTGTCCAACCACCAGTCCTTCTTTCATTAACTGATTTCCCCTCAGGATCAGGAAGAGGTTTATTACTTCAACGAGGAGAGAATTGGGTCTTTTCGGCATAAGGAATCCTCTCCACAACTTCTTCATTTTTTTCCTCTAGTGATAGACTAATCGTGGCCTGCTAACACTCTCCTTTTCCTTGTGACTTTACTTTGGTGATTTGGCTTAAAGATGAGATTTGTTGACATGTGTTACTCTTGCATTGGACTTTATATAATCATGTGATTGCGGAAGTCATCAAGGGAGGTTTGGATCCACACCGCTTCAACCGCCGCAATCCACCACCAACTGCCATGTACCCTTATCACTATACCATGGTTTTGATTGGGAGACCGATCAAGAATTTTAATGTTCGAGCACTTTCTGTTCCCGCAATGAAGTGTGGTCATCGATATTTTTTCAATCGGTGATCTGGGTGACCTTGCCTTTTTTAGCGCTCCTGCTAAAATTTATCCTTCCACCAATTCTAGAATCCATTTAATCATGCTTAGAGATGTCATCAATTTTGGGGCTCAGGAGCTTTGGATGTCGAGAAGGGATATCTACTAGAGGACGACCTCCTGAATTTGATGTGGTGGCCCGCCGTCATCTGACGTCACAGTTGTTGATGCATCACAAAAGGAGTGTGCCACACATCATTCGAGGATGAGCAGATGGCATGCCCAAAGGTGTCTAAAATGAGTGCCATGTGTCAGTGCTAGATGTATGCCACATATCTCTGACGGATGGGCACCATGTGTCTTACATGAGGAACTCCAAGAGTCTTCGAAACTTAGGGTTCGAGAGTTTTTGCATGTAGAGTTTGTATAACTCCCGAAGGGATGAACTCATGAAGTGATTAGCATGTTATTATCACTAATTAAACTGGGATTAAGCTGCCTTAAAATGATTTGGGTCTTCAGAACTCTAGGCTTCAGAGAACTGTGCTTGTTTCGAATGGAAAACGTCTGGAGTGAGAATGTTGTGAATCTGACGTGGTGGTCCGACGTCATTTGACGTCACAGTTGTTGATGTGTCACAAAAGGATTGTGCCACGCATTACTCAAAGATGAGAGGATGAGATGCCCAAATATGCCTAAAATGATTGCCACATGTCGACACCATATGCATGCCATGTATCTCTGATGGATGGGCGCCACATGTCTGAACTGATGGACCCCAAGAGTCTTCAAAACTTCGGGTTCGGGCAATTCTGCATGTAGAGTTTGTATAACTCCTGAAGGGACGAACTTGTGAAGTGATTAGTGTATTCTTATCACTAATTAATCCAGGATTAAACCGCCTTCATCTAAATTCTTTCAGACTTCGGGGATTATGCCTGGTCCTTAAGCCTTGCGCGACTTTGACACTTTGAATGCACGGGAGCTGTCAATCTGAACTGTGGATGGGATCTACACCATTCAAAATTAAACTATCTTTCTTCTTTCATTTCAAGCCCAGAAAGGATTGCTCTGAATGCTGTGTTTTGTGCTCATGGTTGTTCCCTGTGCAAATAAAAAACTTGGACGACCTGTTGTGAGCTCAATCAATGGAAAACAAGTTGACTATAAATTCAAACCAAATCTCGATATGTGTTTATCCTTTTAAGAAAATCAGAACAACTCTGTGCAAAGAATTAGTCAAGCAAGACAGTAGGGGCGATCTGGTCATTGAAAAAAAAGGGAAATCGACCTTATCAACCACAAGAGGGAAAAAATATAGGAATGTATGAGGAAAAGAGAGAGGCAGGGCAAGGGTGCATGCTTAGGTCTTAACAACAACTATATCTGACCCACAAACAACTTCATGTGATAACATTGGCTCCCTAGGGGATGGCATGCTCCCTCTGAGTTGACAAGAACAAGCAGCTTCAATGTCTTATCCTAGGGCTAGGGGGTTAATTATTCAAATAGAAAAATAAAAAGTGATATTTACAATGAATGGAAAGCCAATCATGGATTAAGCAAAATATTGTTTCAAAAAACATCCATTGACAGGGCCACCCAAAACTTCAAAATCCTCCAAGTTCTGCAATTTATAAGTGTTATTTGAAAACACCTCAGAAATCTTGAATGGACCAATCCACAGAGCCTTGAGTTTACCATGTTTTCCTTTGTCTTTCTTGGGTGCATCCCACTTGAGCACTAGATTTCCCTGCTGAAAATCTTCTTTTCTTACCTTTTTGTCAAAGGTTTTCTTGATCTTCTGTGGACGGTCCTGCGCTCTATCAAGTAGTTTCTCCCTAGTTTGTTGCACTTCAACAAGCTATTGTATCCTCCTGACCATATCATCAGGTTCCCCTTGGTAGTCCTGGAGGAATTTTTCCATAGGAAATGCAAGCTGAGTAGGAATGATAGCCTCCACCCCATATACAAGATGAAAAGGGGAAAGACCCAATGACCTCTTTGTTGTAACTCTATCATCCCATAAGGAAAATTTCAACTTTGAGTCCCATGCTTTCTTATTGTCTTCTAACAATTTCTTGATGATATTTACGAGGTTGTTGTTAGAGAACTATGCCAAACCATTTCCTTTGGGGTAGTAAGGAGTATAATGGACTAATGTAATCCCATACTATTCACATAACTTGATCAATGGTTCAGCTTTGAAGGAGGTAGCATTGTCAGTAACAATCTTGCTTGGATAGCCAAATATTGACATGACATCCTCAAGAAAACTAATGATTACCTTGTGAGAGGCATTTCTTGTAGGAATGGCTTCTATCCACTTGGTGAAATAATCAGTGGAAGTCAAAATCCATTGAAATAATCAGTGGAAGCAAAAATTGAATCTTCTCCATCTTTATTGTCAGTACACTGTAGAAAATAGAGAGACCTTTTTGTTAGTCAAGGGTTACAAATTCTTGTTGAATGTAATAACTCCCGTGTTAGAGTCATTCTGTAGCCGATACCCTTCAATTGAAGATAACAGTAATACCACAGAGGCGTGTACAGAAGTGGCCAAGATCGTAGATATCGTCGGTTTCAAAGACGACAATTTTTTGGTGGCTAGATAATGCATACTCATTTGTATTGATTCTCTATCACCACCTTTTAAAGTCCCAACGCTTAAAAATCCACACAATTGTTTTAAAAAAATTTCGTCGAATTTGCGAGGACTGCTCTGATCATATTTTTGGACTATACCCAGAGTTGTTCTGTTCTTTTATCTTTGACTCTGCTCTACATATGTTAGATCATCACCGAAACTCCAAGGATATAACGAATGAAGACCTCTACAATGGAACAACAATTCTGAAAATTGGCGGGGCCATACATAAAGGATACACGGAGGAATTTTACGTTGATGGTCTAGTAAACGTAGTAATTATTTTTGTTTCTCGCTTTCAAGACCTGCACGCAGCTACCACTCATCGTGCTTAGGCTCAAGCTAGCCTCATCATTAGCCATCAGGATGATCATGGAGATGAAGAGGAGAAGAATAATATTGATCTGATAAGTAGGGCACTTGACCAAAGTCTCTTTGTAATTGATAACATAGTGAGGTCGGATGAACAAAACATGCTCTCTGAGTGGAGAGAAATGTTGAAACACAAATTGTAGATGTTGGATATAGTAAAGGACATTGTGAAAATGGTGGAACTTGTCCTTGCAGGTGTCAAATTTTTCCTGTCATCACACTTGGGATTAGGTTTAAATATTGTAGCATCACTTTGTCAAGAAGATAGAGTTTGTGTGATCACTAGAAGAAATATTGTGAAAGTGTCTAAAGATTTTCTTGGAAGTCATTTTGTGGATGAATACGATACACAGGTTAAGCTTCTCCTTCAAGACATTGTGTGCAATGCTTCACAGAGTGGTCTTTTGCTCTGTGGCATTAGATTATAAAAGGGGCTCAATGCTTCATAGAGTGGTGTGTTCTATGTTATTGGATTATATACTATTACGCATGTCATGTTGTTTAACTCTTCTATGGAATGGTTTTTTTCGCCTGAATCTGGCATGAAATCACTATTTTTTGTTGTGTAAAATCCATTTTTGAATGTAGAAATGGACTCAGCACGGGGCACTCAGATTATATAGAAATAATCACTCAAATCTGAGGATCTAACAATTTCTTGTTGGATTTCAGGAAAATATCCCTGAAAAATATGACTGAAAAAGAATCATTTAGACTACATCATTTTATATGGTCTGGTTGGAACTAATAGTTAAGATCATGTGCTTTTTTTAGTTAAATAGTTGTAGAGAGGGGATCTCTTGTCCCACAAAAAGGGGAGCCTCATACACATCCTTTGTCTCACAAACAAAGAGTATCACACACCAATTTAATGAATGGCTTGGCAATGACTTTAAACTTAGATGATTATTATTATTATTATTATTTCCTTATATTTTATGTGTACAAACATTTAATCAAAACCATGCACACATTTCTTTTCCAAAAATATTCTCAACATTATGTTTAACCGTGAACACTTACATTTTCAAACATATTTTTTTGGTATCCTTCTCTTTATGCCTTGTGGATAGACACACAATTAATCAATTTTTTTTTAAGTGGCTTTGTTAAAAAAACATTATAATTTTTGGATGACTTAAAATTCAATTAAATTTTAATATATATAATTAAATATAATTAAACATCAACTATATTTTTAATTTCTTATATATTTAATATATAAAAATAAAAATATATAAATATTTTTAATTTCTCATCTAATTTAGTATCAATTTTTTATGACAATGTGTATATTATTTTAATTTTTAATATACATTTAAATTTGAAATATATAAGGACAATGTGTATATTATTTAATTTTTAATATACATTTAAATTTGAAATATATAAGAAATAAATAAATTATATATATATATATATATATATATATATATATATATATATATATATATATATATTTCTTGATAATAAACATAAACATAATAATTTTATGTAAATATAATATACCTAGTAAATTCATTGAATTGACAAATGGAAATCTCTATTTTACAGCTTCTTTATAAAAATTGGTTTTAACATTGCATTATTAAAAATAAAATGTTAATAAAAAATAAATGTTAATGTCATTTCCTTTGGCTTTGCATTTTGGATTATGTGTGCAACATCTTGGTAATATGGGTAAATTGAATTGAGAATGGATTAGAAGGAGGGCTGATTTTACTTTTTGCCATTTTGGTTTTGTATTTTTTAGATCATGTATTCAATATCTTGGATTATGATTTGTAAAGATTTCACAAATTTCATAGGAATTTATATTTAGACTTTTTTGATATTATTGAGTTTTTTTTTTTTTATGTATTTAGATATTTATAAAATTCTTTTGAATGGCTTTCATTCATAATTTGTGCATCATAAGTCACTTTTTTGAAGGGACAGATACTTTGGTGATTTCTAAAGCATTTCCATTTTTTCTTCTATCCTTTTATCATTCAACAAGGTTACCCAATCATCATCTCTTTTAGTTTGTTGGATTTTCATAAAACCTTCCTCGCATGATTGCATATAACACATTCTTAGTGGTTTGTATATCCTTTGAAGTAGTCTTGCAACATATCATTGGACAAAACAATTATGTATCTATTGTATTAGGTATTTGACTTAGCAAGTCTTTAAACCTTTTATCACAATCTCTCACAAAATTCACTCGGTTTTTGCTTGATCTCTTTAAGTTTTTGGGTTGTCAAATGCTTGATGTCTTGGGTTGTAAAGAAGGATAGGAAATTGTTCTTAAATTCATCCTTGATTCTTTTCTAATTCTCAATGAAGTTCATGAACCAAGTGAGAACCTTTTTTCTTAGGGCTCCAATAAACCATGCCATTTGTTTGTCTTTGCCTCTGATGTCCAAGGCATCCAAAAATTTCTTGCAAGCAAAGTAATGTTTCTTGGTATCTTCCTCCACTTCATAGATTGGAATGTGATTGTGACTCACTGTTTCTAGATTTTGAGAAGATGACTTAGGAGTATTTTGAGTCAATTATGTTGATCAATTGACTAGAGGAGTCAGTTGTGTTTTTTCTTGAGATGTTGTTTCAATTAGGATGGTCGATGGTGTTATAACATTAATTGGCATCACCAAAAATTTTGAAATTTTGGAAAGAAATGTCTATTTTCCGCCATCTCAAAATTTAGTCAAATAAGTCCGCAATTTATCCCTACTTTTCGCTTTATAAAATTTTATCCACAAAGTCAAGATTCCATGCGTATTGTTCTTTTATTGCATAATCATAATGCCAAGATATTAACCTATATTCAAATTTATTCTCCTTTCATAAAACCAATTTCTCCTATTATTCTCAAAACAAATGTGTCATGGATAAATGCCAACCTTCTTTATAAATCTTTATTCCAAAGCCAAATAGTTAAAATCCTTATAGTAATAGTTTATTTATGTTTAAACTATATTAAAAAGTTTGGATATAAATAAAGTAAAATAATTTTTTTTTGTTTAAAAAATCTCTTTTAAATGGTCCAACCAACAATTGATTCTCAAGTCACGTATTAGCATCTACCTGAATGTTGAGTTACTTACCACACCTGTCAAATTATCTAAGAAAAACCTCAAGTCATATATCGAGCAAGTTTATGAAAGCATCCATGCTATCCATGCTCGAGATCCAAGTGGATAAAAAATCAATGGTCCTTATTTGACGCACCCACCCCCCCCTCGCATGCGTGATGGTTAACAAAAGAAAGGGGGTCGTGAAACTTAAATCTGGTGCGAAATCAAATGACGTGGTAAGAACAAGAAAATTGCGGCCCCCCTCTCCATGGTTTTCAGAACCACAAAGTACCCCGTCCCCCGTCGTCGATCTAGCCGGCACGTGAATAGCATGATGAGGTACTATATGAAGATGGATGGGTGACATCGGTGGAAGAATTGTGGCACTTTCAACCTGGTTTGGATTTGTCCATGAGGAAGAGTTGCCATTATCTTTTTTTTTTTTATCTTTGTTCAGTATGTGGGTGGCAAGAAATGTTTCTTGCATATATTTCACTAAATCTTCAGGGATTGAAGAGGCATTCAATATAAAAACACTAAGAATCAATATGAGCACTTTTTACCACTTTCAATCACAATATTCGAACTTTAACTTTATTAGCAGTATGTCATTTATTATTGCATCCAATATATCATGGACATATAACCATAAGTAATACAAATCAACAATATCACATCAGATACATACTACACCAAAATTTACGTGGAAACCTAAATGGGAGAAAATCACAGAATGCTTTCTTATATATATCAAGAATACATTCATAGGAAGCACCAACTTCCAAATTCTCTAGCCCCAACTGGAAGGAGGCACCAACCCCCTAATTTATAGGAACCAACCTGAAGAAAGCACCAACTCCCTAAGTTCTCCGACACCAACCGAAAGAAGTCTATGAACTCTTACTTTACAGGGACCAACCGAAAGAAGTCTACGACCCCTCGATTTACATGAACCAACCTGAAGGAAGCACCAACTCCCCGAGTTCTCCTTCACCAACCGAAATGAGGCTATGACCCCCTGATTTACAAGAACCAACCTGAAGGAAGCTCCAACTCCCTAAGTTCTTTGATGCCAACTGCAAGGAGGCTACAACCCCCTTTCATTGCCCCATCTTTCCACCCTAAAATACAAGTGTAGACTCATTGCCACTACCACTGATAATGTCACTGTCACATCAACCAACATGTCACTGTCACTGTCACATCAACCTATGAATACCACCATCACATCAAACAACATGTCAATGTCAATGTCACATCAACCTGTGACTACCACTGTCACATCAACCAACATGTCATTGTCACTGTAACTTCAACCTATCACTATCTCTGTCACTGTCTCTATCACTTATATATGATCATCAACCAATTGATCCACTCACATGGATACAAAAACCATCACCAAACCCTGCACATCAACCATGTACATCAATCATCAACCATGTACATCAACCATGTACATTAACCTGTATCAACTATGCATCAAACATGCACATCAACCTATACCATACCTTGTACATCAACCTGTACCATGCCGTGTACATCAACCATGTACCAAAACATGTACCATACCAAGTACATCAACCATGTACTATATCATGCACATCAACCATGTATCAAACCTCAACATGTACCAACATCACCAAGACATGCACCTCATACATGTACTAAGAATATGCCTCAGACCATGCACCAAAGATGTTCCTCAAACATATACCAATGCCTCAACAAGATATCGAATAATGATCATCACAACATCAACAAGTAACCAATATGTACCTCAAACCATCTACCTCAAGCATGTGCCAACATACATAAACCATGTACCAAGATATACCATCAAACCATATGCCAAGTATCCAAGATGTGCTTCTAACAATGTATCATACTATCACCAAGGTGTATCATGCACAATCACTACCATGGCATGCCTCAAGCATGTACCATAAAAACATAAGCATAAGTATCAAAATTAACACATAAGCATACCTCTGATCATGTAATGACCTAATACACAATATTGTAGACTTGTAGCTCTTCCTCAACTTCATCAACAAGAGAATAACATCTTCATCAAACTTTACCTCAGTCTCATGGGACTAGTTTTGGATTAGTCACAAACCTTAACTTTCAACAAGCATAACTGTGTACCTATAATGAATAAAGGTCTGAAATTTTAACCACTGATACTCTGAGATCTTTCTTCCATCTCCTCAAAATTTCAGGATCTCAAACTTCTCAGAATAGAAGTTATAGCGAAAACGTAAAACCTTCCTGAATTTTAGCTTATTCTGGAGAGAAAAATTGTACAACATGCCCCAAGATCAATGTTTTATATTTGATTCTGAAACTTACACATAATATATTAAATACTATTATGTTTCCACTGCAACTTGTCTCACAAAATTTGGATCCTCAATGAAGAAGTTATGATTGTTTGATCCAGAACACCTGTTCACCAAACCATGTACACCAACCATGTACATCAATCATCAACCATGTACATCAACCTATATCAACCATGTATCAACCATGCACATCAACCTGTACCATACCATGTACATCAACCGTATACATCAACATGTACCATACCATATACATCAACCATGTTCCATAACTTGTACCATACCATGTACATCAACCTATACCATACCATGTACATTAGCCATGTACCAGAACCTGTACCATACCATGTACATCAACCATGTACCATGCCAAGTACATCAACCATGTACTATATCACATACATCAACCATGTATCAAACCTCAACATGTACCAACATCACCAAGACATGCACCTCATACATGTACTAGGAATATGTCTCACACCATGGACCAAAGATGTGCCTCAAACATATACCAATGCCTCAACAAGATACTAAGGCATGACCATCACATCATCAACAAGTAACCAAGATGTACCTAAAACCATGTGCCAACATCCATAAATCATGTACCAAGAGATACCACCAAACCATATTCCAAGTATCCAATATGTGCCTCTAACAATGTATCATATCATCACCAAGGTGTATATGTAAATGTGTTGAACTTGCACAAAATAGATCTAGCTAGAAAATACCACACAAATTTGCAGAGAGAAATTGAGAAAGAAGAAGAAAGAGAGAAATAATGGAAGAATTCTCATTAACCATATTCCACACTCCAAGAGTGAATAATTTACAATAGATATAGGCTACATGAGTAACTAATGAGACATAGTGGTGGTCTAGAGTGATCTGGACACACACCAACAACCACGAGAGTAAACCACCACCTAGTCTAGTCTCTCATGCAGTTACGAGAGTGAACTGCCACCTAGTCTGAGTTAACTAGTCTATCGGTCTTAAGTTAACTGACTTAAACAAAGTGAAGTGAGGAGGATATCAGAGAATCATGAGTAATGTGCTAGTATGGTGATGATCACAATGACAATGTGCATTAGTTGGTGATGATCCCAATGTTGCATGGTGACAAAACCAATGTAGCATCTAGACTCCACTGAACTAGTCAAACTAAAGTGAAAACTGAAGAGAAAATTCTCCCTAAAGGAATATTCTTCCTAAAATATAGGAGACTGAATAATGACTAATAAACAAGGAAAAACCTTAGGAAAAATAAATCCTAGGTGTGTATGAAGTAACTCCAACACCCCCCCTGAACATCACTATGGTGAAAATAAAGAATGGGTCCCGAAAACGAGGCCATGTTAGGTACCCTTACAAAATATACACTGAAATAAATGAGGAAAGAGATAAAACCTCATGGAAAAAACTCCCCTTTAAATTAAAATGCATAAAAAAATTGAGAAGGAACAAAAAACAATTGCTAAGCAACAATGTGAGAAGGAACAAAAAACAATTGCTAAGCAACCCTGTCCTTCACTCCAAGAAGACCTCCCAACTGTGAAAGTTTGTGCTCGTTGAAGATTTTGTTGATGATGTATATGTCTGCACGGACCTGATGAAGTAGATGAACCATTGAGATGTCCACACATATCCACTTTCTCTTCTTGTAATGAAAAAGATCCAAATAAATTTTGGATGAAACTTTGAAAACTTTGCACGCTGATTTTTTGTTGATTTTAAAATGATCATAACTTCACTTCCTAGACTCCGTTTCGAACGATTTGTTTTTTGAAATTGGATACTTTCTCGAGAGGAATTCAAATATCCAATTTGTTTCTGCAATTTTTTCACAGAAAATATCAAAATTGAGTCTGATGTGCACGACTCCATTTTTTTCTCCTGAGATGCATGCATTGTGCATGGAAAAGTGTCTGTATGTGACCCCTGAGATACATGTCATATATATTCCACATTAAATTCATAAAACAAATCTGAAATGAGGTAGACATCATATTCAATTAATGAAATACAAATTTGTGCAAATACTTGTGTAGAAGGCTCTTCAGAATAAAATGTTTGATCTTCTGATGGCTTCTCTTCTGGCTCTATCTATTCAACCTCCTACATGAAATCTTCAAAATATTCTTTATTCCCAAATAAAACCTCCAATATTCTCCATAATTCGTTTGGAGTTGAGTCTTGTGAGACATCATTTACTTGGTGGAGAATTTATGGAGAAATAGACAAGCAGATAAATACTATGGCCATATCTTGTCTATTGAGAAAGTCATTTTTCTCATCGACGAAATTAGGATCTACTTCCATTGCCATAGTTATTTGGTACAAGCCTCTGCACCTGAGCTGAAGAATAATTTTTGGCTTCCATTCCAAATAGTTATGAAGCGTGAGAAGTATTGTCAGTGAGTAATCCATCTTTGTTGCATTCTTCAATCTTTGGTACCTGCAAAAATAATTCGGCGTAGCTTTTGCTTAGCAGTTCATCGGTTCTGATACCATGTAAATGCTTGCTTAACAGTCTGTCAGCTCTGATACCATGTTATTTGTCATGTTGTGTTTCTTATTTCTTAGCAATTGTCCTGCAGGATACTAACTTACATGATGTATTGAAGTTTTAAATCGGTTTTTGCAAATTAAAACATAGTATTATTTAAACAGAGGATTAGTGTAAATAAAGTTTTAATTTAGGATCGTTCACAAGATTCGATGGATTAATAGTTGTAAGTTTTATTAGTTGTAATTAAGCCTAGATTTAATTATCAGTTCATTTATGTTTTCATAGATTTATTTGGTTCATTAATCTTGTTTTAGTATGCTAGGATAGAAATAGATTTTGGGGTTATGTTTCTAAACACATTCTAGTTTGAAATCTGAGTTTTAATGATAGGATTGGTCCAGTTTAGATTATAAAATCTCAAGTATAGATTTGAATTGCAATTTTAATTAAGATTTTTAATCATAAGTTCATAAGTTTGTAAATTTGTTTGAGTTAGCATAAGAGTGTGCTTGAATTAGTATAAGAGTGTTTTTTAATAATTGATGATTGGTGCATAAAGTTTAGAGATAACATGGATTTCCAAGATACTTAGTGTTGCTTCTATGATGACAAATTGTTTTTTAGATTGCTCGATTCACACTTTCCATTTCTCTGTAGAAGTCAACATTGAATTAATCCCTTTTGAACTGTCACTAATAGTCAGATGGCATCGTGATGTTATTCGGCTCCGAAGACATAATCATCATCTTTGAATTCTCTTTTCCTGTTATTGCAAATTAAGAATAGTTTTGATTAATTAGAATATGAATACAATCGTGATGCTTTTTTATTAAGTAGGTTAAGATTTCTCCTTTGCAAAATATAAATAATTATGAGTTTTGTTTTAAGAATAGAGTTTACTTGTTGAAATAGTCTTGATAGGTTAATTGTTTGTTTGCTTATTTTCTTAAAGATAAAAGATCAACAATAATTTACTTCTTATTTCTCATTAGGTTGAATAGATTAACTTGTTTAAAGTAGGTTATGATTTGCTTCTTTAGAAATAATCCATCAATCCATTGTTTGAAGTTGCTTAAGGTAAATAGTTCAAGATCATTAATAGGATTTGCTAATTGATGAAAATGAAAGAGTCATTTATTAAGTAGATTAATCCTTAGATAGACCATCCCCTTAGTTAGACAATACTCCCATTAGTTTTTCTTCCTTGGCTCATACAGTGCCACAAATCTAAGTTTACTTACCTGGGGTTTGTTGGTCACTATAATTGCTTAATTGATTCAAACAATCAAGTGATACATAAATTATCAACCCAGGGAAGTCTTTTATTTCAAAGATAACCACGCACTATATATGCTCAATTCCAAAAGCAACTTAGAGCTG
>SNQJ01S0041790.1:33437-55243 GCA_010110895.2 Picea sitchensis
TATGAGTTTAAATATGGGTGATCAAGAGTATAATAGTGGCAAAAAGTATAGGCAAAAAGGTACATTGTGTGGTCCTAACAGGGTTGACAATTTAATTGAGGGATTTAGTGCATATAGAATACCCATCAAGAAGCCACTGCCAAACTCTTCTTGGAATAAGTATGGGTACATTTTGGGATCCCACAAACCATAATCTCAGACCGTGACAGTTGGTTCCTTATCTCATTATGGTTGAGCCTCTGGTCACTGCTATAAACCAAGCTCACCAAATCCACTGCCTTCCACCCCCAGACAGATGGCCAAATTGAGGTCATCAATCAGATGGTTGTACATATCCTGTGCATGTACAATTAAAAACACCCCCGCACATGGAATGGGAGTCTTCCCTATGTCCAACATAGCTACAACTGATCCCTGCATAGCTCAACTGGCCACAGACCCTTTCAGGTGGGGTTGGGATTCCAACCATTGGGCCCCATGGATGTTACACTACCCCTAGCGACCACCTCGACCGACTCATCCCCTCCTCCACCAGAAGCTGACAAAGCCATTCAGTTCATTGAGCATATCCAACACATCTGCCAATAGGTTCATGATATTCTACAGAAATCTAATGCCAAGTACAAGTAGTGCCATGATCAACATCGGGTGCCACATAAGTTTCAGGAGGGCGACAAAGTTTGGTTGCATTTGTAGAAAGAACGCCTTATAGGGCCCCATCGGAAGCTTCGCCCACTCCGTTATGGGTTTACACCATCACCAAGGTTGTGGGTGACAATTCTTTTGAGCTCAACATTCCCCCCTTCCTTGGTCTGCATCTAGTATTCAACGTGGCTCTCCTTCGGCCATATTTCCCACCATTATTGGACACCTGAGAGATAACGGAGCAGTTGAAACCAACAGAGCTCAACCCTTACTGCATGCAACATGAATCCAATGATCATATTGTGGACACATAGATCAAGGTCACTCGACAACAAAGGATCCATCTTTAACGAGTTGTTAAAGCAGGGCAGCTCCTGCACCAAGGCAAGTGGCTCAACTAGGGCCAAATTTAGCAGAAATTTCCTCATCAGATGGGGGAACTCAACGCAATGGATACCATTGGTTCCTAAGAAGGGAGTATTGATCCAGGTGGATATCGGTGGCCACCCACCTATTCCATTGGCTCAAAAAACAGTTTTCCACCTTGGTAGTTTTTCGATAGTTTTTCAGGTTCGAAACTTCTGGGGCCATTTTGAGGCCCTAAATGACGTGTTTTGGGGATTTGTGGTCCAGGGGATTGCCAATAGCAATGAACTGGGCCAGCCAAAAATTTCTCTTCTCGGTTAGAACTTTCCAACGGGCTATCGTGCGCCTAAAATGAAGATCGTATGCAAAAGTTACGACCCCGAGAAGTTGATGTACTAACTTACCCAAACGAGGCCCACATGGCTTTTGGCGCTTCATCTCCTAGGGTTATGTTTTTGGATGTCTAGGGTTTTTGACATTCATGTTTATTGTAAAAGGCCTTCAGAGCCTCATTGTAACCGTATTCTTGCGAATGAGTGTAGTTGTCACATCTCTTCTCAAAGATAAGACGCCACCATTCTAGCAAGCTTGTTTTATGCTGCATTTTACAGTTTCAGCTTATTTCCTTATTGAATATAAAACCAGTTTTACTGTATCTCTGTTATTTTGTGTTAAGAATATTTTAATAATCTGTTTCATTTCGTTTTGCTCATAGAATCCGGATCATTTGCTTACTCATGATAGTTTAGTTGCATCTACTTATATTTGCATGTCATATCTCATTTTCATTTTTCTCTACTTGCATTATTGCATACTTGTTAGGATCATTTGTTTTCATCATATTACATGTTAGTTTAGAAATTTTCGAAAAAGTGCAAAATTTTCTTTTAAATATTAATTGAAATTTTGAATTTTTTACCATATGGACAAAGGGTGAGTGAGCCACCCTCGATATCCAACATTTGTTTGTTTCAGTGTGTGTAGGCACAAGTCTTTCTAGGATATGTTTTGGTTCTCATGAACTCTACGACAAGTAAATATCCCCAAGTAGGAGCCAGATCTTACCACCCATTTCTAAGGGTAACTAAAGAGATGATGTCTCAAGGCCCTCGGGTTGCAGGGATGGAGTACCGAGATATGGATTAATTGACAGTTTCCACTCACACAGACAGAGCCCTGCCTAACCGCCATACTTATTTGCTCATCATGATGGCATTCACCACACCAACTTTCTTTCAGAATATAGTGGATCTTGCTCCATGAGCTAACAATTCAAGTGTCATGGTAAGTGTCAACTTAATACTTAAAGTATTTGAATATGTTGCATTTAAACTTTTCTTGATTATGGAGCGTCTACTTGGAAATTATGATTTTTTCCCTATTTCACCTTGATGAGTGTCATGGTTTTCTAGTAAGTGGCCACCCTCAGGGAAATGTTTTCTACTGGGGGTTCTCCTTGAAGGGTCATCACGCCATTCCTTCTCATACTTTCCACCTTCCATTACTTGTTCCCCTCCATTTCCCCATATTTTTGGTTTTCGGGCTTATTGATCCAAGAAGGGCATGCAAATCATTTCATGGGAAGAAGGGGCCACTATGCTTGGAGGTGCCATGGAAAAAATATCATGCAATAAAATCCCACCCTGGGATCCTGAGAGCAGTGAAATGCCTCTCAAAAAAAAATAAGGGACCCATAAAATAAATAACTAATTGATCAATGATTCTTTCCAAGGTAGAGCGTACGTGGGTTATGCATTTATTTTTAGTGCCCCTTATTGTCTTCAACTTGGAAAAGCATGCAAACCAAGGTAGAGAGTATGTGGGATATGTATTTCCTTTTAGTGTCCCTTGCTGTCTTCAACTTGGAAACACATGCAAAATGAATGGCTAATAAAGGGCTTGGAAAAATATTCTTTAAAAACAAAAAGAGGAAAAGGATGTGGCTAGTCCTCAACAAAGGCATCCATAAATGAGACAATATGAGCCCTTGTATGTCATGAAACCCCATACCTAGAAGTCTAACAACATCCACCTCACATTCACTACATACCCTAGAAAATATTCTCCTTGGGAACATCCCCTACTTGAGGAATTGGTTCACCCAATTAGGCATCATGACACCCCTCCCATATCTAAATTTGGCAAATTGCGTAGGGTCTTTGAGCACTTGCTTGATTTGAAAGGGTATATTTTTTGCACATGTTTAGATGGTTCTTTTATTGAATGTGATTTATTTTTCATGACACATATGACTTGAGACCCTTGGAGGACAAATTTATTCGTCTTCGCAGGACCTTTCTTGGTGGATACTTGTGGAGGAACAAGACTTTCTTGGGCCTTCATGGGGGCATGAATCCCATAGAGTGAATGTCATACCCCATTCATTGGGACAACTTGGATGAAGGACATTTACTTTGGAGGCATTTGATTATCCATTGGAACTGACTTGCTATCCTTCCTAGCCCTAATGTTTGTCTTTGGAGGCCATACACTTCAATTTTGGGGCATGATGTCATCACTTGGAAGGATAGGGTTTGGTCGTGCATGGTGTTTAATGGTGATATGGCATGTTTGTTGAAGGAATACCCTAGCACATTGACATTTTTACTTGGGAGGGAAAATGGCTTCCTCAACAAGCTCAATGTTTTTCTCTTTACGCCCCTATGCCACCTCTTAAGGGAGTGACACCATTATTTTAGGGATTTCTTCATTATAATTTTTTAATTTGGTAAAAACTATTGTTTAGGAAGGAAAATTTGTGAGGTTGGCCTCCTCAAGTTATGAATGTGGACAAACTTATGTGGAAAAAATATTTTAGGTGACCTCATATAAATAGAGGTCACCTCACATTTCAATTTGACATAACTCACTTGAGAATTACATACTTCTTGGCTGAAATTTTCGCCCTACTTTGGAAAATCACATATCTCTCTCTCTCTCTTGTTCTATTTGGATGATAGTAATTTTATTTTGGTGAAGGAATCGAAGGTGCTATCTCTTGGATGCTTGTTCTTGGTAATTTTGGTGAAATATGCTTGATAAGAAAGGGTTTCTTCATGCTTTTTCTTCGAATTGATAAGGAATTTATGCATTAATTTTATTTTTCTTCTTGTTTCAAGATAAACTTGTTTAACCCCTTGGAGGAGTATAAAAGAATACACCCTCCATCAAGCCTTCTTTGTTATCATTGAATAAACTACTTTGCAAAGGTTGCTTGGAGGAGTAAAAGGGCTTACACCCTCCTAGATTTACCTTGCTAATTTTGTTTTCTCTAGGGAGTAAAAAGGATTACACCCCTAGAGAAGTAACACAACTAGATCTTACACAAGAGACTTCATAACCCAATTGATTTGGAACTAATCTAATTTGCAATGGAGATATAAAATCATTGCATTGGTATATGTGAATTGTTGATATATTGCAATTGTCTAAGTTGGAATTGATTATATATGTTATAAGCATTATTGTGCCCTAAGGGCGTCTTCTTTAGCCAAAAAGTTCTCTTTTTTGTTACAAATTAATGCTACAACCATTAGGGTTGCAGAAAGCACATCTTCTTTCAATCTTTGCTTACTATTCTACCATTGAAATTCACTTGTAAACCTTGGTGATTGTTCTACTAGTTACTGACTAATTTTTGGGTGGTTTACTTGCTAATTTATGTGGCTAGATATTGTTGTTGTAGAAATTTTTTGCTACAGCCACTTGGCTGTCATAATAAATTTTTGATAACACATAATTAATAGCCCTTAAAGCCACCAAAGTCTTTAAACATTGGAAGTTTGACTAGTCATTGCTAGCTTTATTTATGATATCTTGTACTAGATTTTGGATGGTTAAATTTGAAGCTATTGAAATATTTTATTGTTGATTTATGTATGTCCATACTGCTGCAATTTGGGACAGAAAATAGTTCTTTCTTCATCCCCTTTGGTTTAAGTCTTGTATATCTATCATTTTTCTTGTTCAAGGCAGAGTTAACATTGTTTTGCAGGTATTCAACGCTTATCAACCATTTCTCCTTTCAAAAGACTCATCTTCAATCCTTTCATCATATCCAAACTTGAACTATAGATGTTTTCATAATCATCATTTCACTTTCCATATCAATCCCCCTAGGGTCACCAGGATTCCCCCCTTGTGGTGATTTCATCATCACTAAAGTGAGGGGAGTGTTTATCCAAGGTGACAGTGAGTAGGTACTCTCGTAGTTGTCACACTTCCATGGATTGGGTTAGGTTTTTACCAAGCTACATATTTGTGAATATAGTAATGAAAAGCATTATTTTGATCACTTTATTTCTATTTCGATCCTCTATCGATAAACACTCCTTAGCTTGAGCTTTGCAATTCTCCATTTTCCAATTATATAGTTATGCATCTAGTTTTTTTTCTATTGACAATGGTGACATGACTAAGATTTATCCTTCACTATTGGGCTCAGTATTGTCCTTTTTCTCATTTATTACTTGATACAATCATCTCGCTTCATGGACTTCATCCTATGTCTCAACCCAAGGTTTTCCTTCTTTTGGGTCCAATGAGATTATGATTTTTCTGCGTGTTGACGAGTCCAAATGTCCTGGTCAAGCAGGTAAGGGAGAGTGCCTGATGATGAGTCCCAATTAGACTTGCTCTCGCTTGGGGTAGCGTTTCTGACCAATATATTGGCATGGTTGCCAAAACAATTTATTAGCTAAATATGAATATAAGAACTAAAGGTTCTTAGATGAATTACAACTTGAAACTAAACTAAAATGATGCTACCTACATCTATTTTAAGATGCAATCATAAACTAAACTACACATATCTTAATTAGGAGGAGACTAATAAATATTAAATACAGTTAAAATAAATAATATCTTCTGAATTAGAAAGAATTCATACATTCATATGATAAATGAAACAAATAATGTCATTAAACACATTTACAAGTAATTGTGTTATGGTTTGACAACATTATAATTGTATTTAATAAGGAAACATGTGAAAATATGAGCATATAAGAAAGTTGCAGAATTAATCCATACAATGAGACTTACTATACTCAAATAACTAATAAATGCATTAAGAAAAACCCCAAACACATTTACCATAACCACACGTTTCAGGAATGCCTCTTGCTCTTCATTTAAAACGGGAAGTAATAGTACCATCGTATACTACAAATTGCAAAAGTCCCCCCTTGTTACATACATCCATTTTATAAAATATGAGGAAGGGGAGTTTTGTATCCTGTAACTGTCACTCGGTCAAATGACAGTTAAAACTCTTCATTTCACCCGACCGATTGGGATTTTTACAATAATTACAAAAACTATCAAAATACAAAGATCAGTTACAATAATCAAGTGGCTTTGGGTGTTTGCATTTGATCTCTGAAGTTCTTCCATAACTTGAAATATTCTAGAATGGTCTCCATTCTACTCACCTGCATTTTCTCTAGCTCGATTTCATTGTCACAAATAGGGGCTTCCACTTATGTATTTAATATTTCCTCTGTATACGCTATGAAGTTCTCTGCTAACATAATCAGTTGATTTGGTTTCACTATCCTCTTTTCTAACATTTCCCTGTCAACTTCTTTTGTTGCATCAATTGTTCTTCTACTCAGGTTCCTTTTATTTTATACATCTTCTATCATTGTGTGAGCATACCCTTTTTTTCTTTCTAAATCTTCCATGGTTTCTATTCTAAATTGTTCTAGTAGTTCATATGATGCTCTCCACAACCTTCTGTAAGCTTGTCCCACCATTTATTGAGTACTTTTCATATTATTGAGGAAATATTTCCCAATGTTGAGTAAAATCTTGTCCTTGATCTTCTACTTGGTTGTATATACTAGCAAGCAGTTAGGAGGGTTATCAAAAATGTATTTCCAATTGACAATATGGTCATAGGAACTTTGAACTTTATGATATTCTTATTTCACAATATTCATTTGTTTTCCTATTTTTAGGTTATCCGACCAATTCTTTTGGATGTTGTGCAATAAAAAGAATAATTTCTTCTACATATCTCCTAATGCTTCATTTGCTTTGGAGGCTTCTTCTTTTATTATCTTCAGGGCTATAGTTCCTTTTTTGTTTTCTTCAATAGTTTTTTTGAGGATATTATTCTCTTGTTGCAATTTATGAAATTGTGCTTCAATCTTCTCATTATATTTGTTGATTTCCAATTGTTCACCTCAGAGCCTTGTTACTTCCTAAGCATGTGTGGCCTTAAGATTTTCTATCTCTTCTTGGTGTATCTTTTGGTTCAAGCTGACCTTCTTTCCAAACTTTTCCCTTAGTTATTTCTCCTGTAGTTGCAATTGTTTCTCCAATTCTTCTTTGTGCAAGCATTATGTTGTCATGGATTCCTTTTTGAATTCACTCGTCATATTGTGTCTGATAGTATCCATCACAACCTATAGCTCGGATACTCTTGCTTTAGGTGTGTCCAGTGCTTCTACATCTTCATAAACTGACATCACATTTGCTCCAATGAAAGCATTAAGGGTCGATGCAACTTGAATTGCATTAAGGGTCGATGCAGCTCACTGTAGCTTGAAGAGCCCGGAGCCGAGGCCAATTGTTGAGTAGAGTTCCCACACATGTCAACTGCCAAAGAGCGATCAAATGTTAAGGTGCATATTGACATCACATTTCAAAGGGTGTATTATAGTTGTTGAATGTGTCTACAGATGCATGAAGGAGGTCATTAAATAGTTTTTTGACTCTTAATATCAACAAAATTTTAAAACGAAACTTTCACAGTGAAATTCGCTGCGAAAGTGTTGAGAGTATCATTTTTTGTAGCAACTGTCTCCTTTAATATGTAAAATTCAGTTTGGATGTCCAACACAATTGGGGAATAGTGCATAGGTTTCATTATAATAGGATTTAATGCAGACTACACACATGAAATTAAATTCAAGCTCTGCTACCCTAAAGCATTTGGAGTTTTGAGATTAAGAGAAAAGGTCAATGTTTTGAAGGGAGGAAATGGTTCCAGAGCTCAACATCGTCAGTTGGAATGAAATTATAATAGTCAACAATCTTCAGACATTTTTCAATAATCAGACAAGAGAAGAAAGGTTCAAAAAAGTACTCGCTGCGAAAGTTCATTGCAAAAGCGTTGAAGCAAGCAATTTCAGAGCGAACTCTCTTGCTACGCTACGAAAGTGACAAAGAGTAATAGATCAATGCTTGAATTGAAATCTAGTCATATCCAACTGTCCCACATGGTCCACATCAACTTCTAGGTTCAATGGCATCTTGATAAAGATGCATATTTTCAAGATTGTAATGTATTTAAATAATCCTCTTTGACTTTGTCACTTCAATTTATTATTTAAATAATCCTCTTTGACTTTGTCACTTCACTTNTGAGGGTCCTCCAACTTCGTAAGGCCATAACTCTCAAACCGTGAGGAGTTATGTGACGTTCCACATACCACCAAAAATGGCATGACATGTACTATCCATATAGAATAGTATTATCTGCAAATATATCAAAACTCATACCACTATACATCAAACAAACTTGGTTCCATTACCCAAACCTTTGTGCTACCGTAATTTTCTACTGGACTTTCTTCAAGGGTTGACATCAATGAAAACCAACCCAATTAATCAACAATCTCCCCCTTTGGGATTGATGGAAACACTCTGATGCAATAATGAAATCATATCACTCATGCTCCCCCTGGAACCATGCCTGCATTTTTGTGACCAACGCTCCCCCTAGACCCATGCCTCTATCCTATGCATATGATAAATACACCCCCCCTTTAGCATCAATGGAAAAGCTATCTTTCCATTTGGGTTTTCTCCCCCTAACGGAATCATTTGATCTCCCAAGCCGAACTGTCATCTTTATGGTGCTTCCTCGTGTGCATCTAAGACATATAAGATAAGCATTCAAAATCATTCATTTTGGAGTAGAAACAACTCCGAGTCTTTGGCGAAGATACTCAAAGGATTCTTATGGAAGTGGTTTTGTAAATATGTATGCCACTTGTTATTTTGTGCCCACATATTCAACTCTGATGTTCTTTTCTGTAACCTGTTCACGTAGAAATTGATACTTGATTGGAATGTGCATTGTCTTGGAGTGCATCACTGGGTTCTTTGAGATATTGATGGTGCTTGTCTTATAACAATAGATTGTAATGGGCTCATCATACTCAACATGAATATCTGTCAGAGTTTATTTCATCCATAGAACCTGTGTACAACATGTTGTTGCTACAACATACTCTGCCTCGATTGTAGATAAAGATATTGATGATTGTTTCTTGCTTAATTGTGATACTAAACACTCACCCAAGTAGAATGTTGCTCCACTGGTGCTTCATCGGTCATCAATGGAACCTGCCCAATATGCATCTGTGTAGGCAATAAGTGATAGATCGTTTACTTTTAGATACCATAATCCAAACTCTTTTGTTCCTTTGAGATATCTGAAAATCCTGTTCACTGCTAATACATGTGATTCCTTTGGTACTGCTTGAAATTGTGCCACATGTCCAACTGCCTGCATTACATCTGGTCTGGATGTTGTCACATATAGTAGGCTACCAATCATTGATCTGTATTTCCTCTGATCTATAGACTTTGAATCATCATATTTGCTCAACTTGCAACCGGTTTGCATGGGAGTGATAAATGGTTTGCAATCTTCCATTCCAAACCTCTTTATCATTTCTCAAATATACTTGGTTTGAGAAATAAAATTTCCTTGGTTGCTTTGACGTATCTGAAGACCCAAAAAGAAGGATAGTTCACCAAGTAATGACATTTCAAATTCATTCTGCATGTCCTTTACAAATTTCTGGCTTAACCCGTCATCAGTACTTCCAAAAATAATATCATCAACATAAACTTCAATTAATAAAATACTATCTTGAGTTACCTTGATGTAGAGGTTGTTGTCTGTACTTCCTTTTTCTGAACCCTTCCTGTCGTAGATATTTATCTAGTCTAGAGTACTGTTACACATTATTTCCGTCATCCCTATGACCATTAATGATGTAAAACTATGTGTTGCCTTCAGAGGGGTTAGTGGCCTGAATTCCTGAAGAAAGAAGGGAGAATAACTTTGCCTCAGAGAAGAAATTGTATTTTTCTTTGTAAAAACCCTGTTAAGGAGGATTTCTGCAGGTTGCACTATACACAGGGTGCGGAAATGCCTATAGCTAGGGTGCGACGGCCTTCGTACGTGGGAAAAATGGGCGTCTTCTCGATGCTTCTAGAAGGAGAATCTTATATGGTGAGGTGGCCTCCGAACGGTTTGGATCTTACTCACTTTCATGATTTAGTGGGATCATCCTAACCTCCTCACCTTATCCTCTTCAACTTATAAAAGGAGAGGAGCTCTCATGGAGAAGATTAGAAGTTGTTTTGGCTTGAGATTGTTAGCTTGGTTAAAGTGGCTATGAGCTTTGCTTTGTCAAGATAGATTGTGAGTAGCTATCAGATCCATGGTCTCATNCCAAAAATAATATCATCAACATAAACTTCAATTAATAAAATACTATCTTGAGTTACCTTGATGTAGAGGTTGTTGTCTGTACTTCCTTTTTCTGAACCCTTCCTGTCGTAGATATTTATCTAGTCTAGAGTACTGTTACACATTATTTCCGTCATCCCTATGACCATTAATGATGTAAAACTATGTGTTGCCTTCAGAGGGGTTAGTGGCCTGAATTCCTGAAGAAAGAAGGGAGAATAACTTTGCCTCAGAGAAGAAATTGTATTTTTCTTTGTAAAAACCCTGTTAAGGAGGATTTCTGCAGGTTGCACTATACACAGGGTGCGGAAATGCCTATAGCTAGGGTGCGACGGCCTTCGTACGTGGGAAAAATGGGCGTCTTCTCGATGCTTCTAGAAGGAGAATCTTATATGGTGAGGTGGCCTCCGAACGGTTTGGATCTTACTCACTTTCATGATTTAGTGGGATCATCCTAACCTCCTCACCTTATCCTCTTCAACTTATAAAAGGAGAGGAGCTCTCATGGAGAAGATTAGAAGTTGTTTTGGCTTGAGATTGTTAGCTTGGTTAAAGTGGCTATGAGCTTTGCTTTGTCAAGATAGATTGTGAGTAGCTATCAGATCCATGGTCTCATAAACCTTGGAGCAAGAAGTGTGTGGGAAGTGAGGAGCTATTGGAAGGAACCTTATGACATCAAGACATCTGGTTGTATATTTCTTCCACATTATTTAATACATATATGCTTTTCTTTCCTATATGAATGTTATTTGTCCATATTGTATGATTCCTCGATCATGTACATAGTTTCATATCAACTTATAAATTGTAGAACTTGGAGGATTTTGAAGTTTTGGGTGGCCCTGTCAATGGGTGCTTTTTGATTTTTTTTTTCTTAAGCCATGATTGGCTTTCCATGCATTGTAAATATGAATTTTTCTTTTTCTGTTTGAATAAGTGACCCCATATCCCTAGGATAAGACACTACAATTGTTTGTTCTTTTCATCTTACAGGGAGGATGCCATCCCCTGTGGAGCCAATGTTATCACATGAAGTTGTTTGTGGGTCACATGTAGTTGTTGTTAAGACGTAAGACTGCACCCCTACCCTGCCTCTCTCTTTTCCTCATACCTTCCTAGATTTTTTCCCTCTTGTGGTTGATAAGGTTGGTTTCCCTTTTTGTTCAATGACCGAATCATTCCTAGTGTCTTGCTTGACTGATTCTTTGCACAAAGTTGTTTTGATTTTCTTAAACGGATAAACACATATCAGGATTTGGTTTGAATTGTTGGTCAACTTGTTTTCCATTGATTGAGATCACAACATGTCATCCAAGTTTTTTGTTTGCATAGGGAACAACCATAAGCGCAAAACACAACATTCAGAGGAGTCCATTTCAGGTTTGAAATGCAAGCAAACAGACAGGTTAATTTTCAATGGTGGAGATCCCATGCACAGTTCAAATTGACGGCTCTCGTGCATTCAAATTGTCAAAGTCATGCAAGTCTTAATGATCGGGCAGAAGCCCCAAAGTCCCAAAGCATTTATATGAAGGCGGCTTAATCCTGGATTAATTAGTTATAAGCATATGCTAATCACTTTGTGAGTTCGACCCTTCTAGAGTTTTACAAACTCTACATGCAGAATTTCCTGAACCCGAAGTGTTGAAGACTCTTGGGGTCCATCAGTTCAGATGTGTGGCGCCCATCTGTTAGAGATACGTTGCATACATCAGGTGTCGACATGTGGCACCGATTTTAGGCATCTTTGGGCATCTCATTTACTCATCTTTGAGTGACGCGTGACACACTCCTTATGTGACACATCAATAGCTGTGACGTCAGATGATGTCGGGCCACCACGTCAGATTCACAACATTGTCATTCCAAAAGTTTTCCATTCAGAACAAGCACAGTTCTCTGAAGCCCAACGTTCCAAAGTTCCAAATCATTTTAAGGCGGCTTAATCACGGTTTAATTAGTGATAAGCACATGCTAATCACTTCATGAGGTTGGCCCTTCATGAGTTATACAAACTCTACATGAAAAAATTTCTGAACCTGAAGTACCAAATACTCTTGGAGTTCCTCAGTTCAGATGCGTGGCGCCCATCCGTCAGAGATACGTGGCATACACATGACACTGACACATGGCACTCATTTTAAGCACCTTTGGGCATGCCATCCTCTCATCCTCGAATGACGCATGGTACACTCCTTTTGTGATGCATTAATAGTTGTGACGTCAGATGACGTCGAGCCACCATGTCAGATTCGGGAGGTTGTCCTCCGAGAGATATCTGTTCTCAGCATCCAAAGATCTTGATCACCAGAATTGACACCATCTATAAGCATGGTTAAATGGATTCTATAGTTGGCGTAAGGATAAATATTAGTAGGGGTGATAAAAAACACAAGGTCACCCAGATCACCGATTTCAACAAGATCGACGACAACACTTCATTGCGGTGACAGATAGTGCTTGAACGTTAAAATTATTGAGCGGTCCCACAATCGAAACCATGGTATAGCAAGAAGGGTACGTGGCAGTTGGTGGTGGATTGCGGGGGTCGACGCATGTAACACTCCTTTTGTGACACATCAACAACTGTGATGTCAGATGAAGTCAGGCCACATGTCAGATTCACAACATTGTCACTCCAGACGTTTTCCATTCAGAACAAGCACAGTTCTCTGAAGCTTGAAGTTCCAAAGTCCCAAATTATTTTAAGGCGGATTAATCCCGATTTAATTAGTGATAAGCACACTCTAATCACTTCATGAGTTCATCCCTTCAGGAGTTATACAAACTCTACATGCAGAACTTCCTGAACCCGAAGTGCCGAAGACTCTTGGAGTTCATCAGTTCAGACACGTGGTGCCCATCCATCAGAGATATGTGGCATACATTTGGAATTGACACATGGAACTCATTTTAGACACATTTGAGCATGCCATCCACTCATCCTCGAATGATGTGTGGCACACTCCTTTTGTGACGCATCTATAGCTGTGACGCTAGATGATGTCGGGAAACCATGTAAGATTCAGGAGGCCGTCCTCCGGGAGATATTCGTTCTCATCATCCAAAGCTGTCGAGCGCCAGAATTGGCGCCATCTCTAAGCATGGTTAAACATATTCTAGAGTTGGCAGAAGGGTAAATTTTAGCAGGGGCGCTAAAAAAGGCAAGATCACCCAGATCACCGATTGCAGCAAGATCGACGACCATACTTCATTGTAGGGACAGAAAGTGCTTGAACATTAAAATTCTTGAGCGGCCCCGCAATCGAAACCATGGTATAACGAGAAGGGTACGTGTCAGTTGGTGGTGGATTGCGGGGGTCGAAGTGGGGTGGATCCAAACCACCCTTGATGACTTTCGAAATCACGTGCTTATATAAAGTCCAATCCAAGAGTAATGCGTGGCAACAAAGCTCAGCGTTAAGCTAAATCACCAAAGGAAGGTCACAAGGAAAAGAAGAGCATTACTAGACTGTGATTAGTCTATCACTATAGGAAAAAAATGAAGAATATGNGATTAGTCTATCACTATAGGAAAAAATGAAGAATATGTGGAGAGGGTTCGTTATGCCAAAATGACCCATTTCTCTCCTTCCTGAAGTAATAAACCTCTTCCTGATCCTGAGGAGAAATATGTTAATGAAATAAGGACTGGTGGTTGGACAATTAACTACATCCTTAAATGGAAGCATGGAGGGTCTAGCTGAGAAGACATAAAATGTCATCCCGAAGTACCATAGAGTGCATTTTTTCCCGTAGGCCCAGATTGACCCAAGTTTCCTTCTGACAGAAGGAACAAGACAGGTGAAGGATCCTAGAATAGGAAGGCCAGCTCACACTCCTAGATGTGGTCAACCGTTTTGATTATAAATACATCAGACGAATAATATGAAGAGATGGGATGGTTGAGCAGAGCTCCCCTTTTGCAATATTTTGACTAAACATAGTTGTTCTTTGGTTATGTATGAGACTTGAAACATTTTCATTAATAGAGGTCAATTTCCTTCCATCATCATGTTTCTTCTTATTCTGAAATGCTCATGGTTGGATGATCCATATGAGATGTCGTGGTTGTGTTATAATGGAGGTTTGATTATAATGTTGCGAAAAATGTTTTTTCAGTGTTTTAAACTTAGGATCAAGAGGTTCTTGTGACTGAGTTTTTCTTCTCCTAGCTTCTTGAAAGCCTGATGCTTATAACAAACCTATCCAATTTCCTCACTAAGTCTTTCTTCTATTCACCTTTATCCTTAAACCAATGACTAAAGTTAATCGAAAACTCATTTTCTTATGCATGCTAACCCATATTTCTATGTTAAAACATTCTAATGTTGATTTTTGTCCATTTGACCTTCAATTATTAATTTTCATCCACAAACCTTTCTGATGGGTACTGGGCTTATTCTCTTGCAATCTGAGGGTGACTCTTAGTACTAACATTATTTCTCACCATTGTCGGGGAAAGAATTGAAGACATTTCCCTGGGATTGAACGACAAAGAAATACTCATTCTGAAGGTTCATTAGAAATTAGTACATTAAAGATTGCATCTTGCACCTGATGACTCCACTGTTTCAGTTGTGGCTCCCAAAGGCAGACATAGGAGGTCTACTCCACATCTACCTTTAGAAAAACCTAAAGCTGACCCATAGAAGATTATCAAGAAAGGAAAAACTTCTCAAGAAGGCTTTTCAGCTACTGTACCAGGTACTTCTGGTCAATTACATGATTCTACTTTTAAAACTCCGATAGTTATATCCAATTCTCCTCTTTCACCTTCTACTGGAGTTTCTAGAAGTTTGGATTTTGAAAATTTTCTTGTTGATTACTCTTATTTTAGCCCCAAATCGAAAAAAAAAATATTTGGAACCATTGCCTATCCTGATGTTGTAAATTGGTTTAGACTAGAGTGCTTAGACTATTTTCCTTCTTTAGGCCTTCCTACTCCTCCTCCTATCAAATTTGTTGTTACTAAAGAAGAGGAAACCTCTTTTCCCTTAGACCCTATACCATCTTCATCCAAGCTTCCTCTTTCTCCAAAATTCCAAACTATAGTTGTACCTATCAAAACTTCGTCTCCCCCTTGTTCTCCTATAGTTCACAACCCAATGGCAGGTGCTAATCTTCCTATAAATAAGATGGATGACATAGTGGCTTCTAGGTATGCCCCTCTTATTTTACCTGAACCTATTAATGATCTCCCAATTGGAGACTACCTCAAGTACATGCCCAAGTTTACAGAGGAGGATCCAAAGTATGTTACAATGTCTAACAACTTGTCAAAGGAACAAAGGGCTGAGTATGTTAATCTTTTAAAGAAGTTTGTTGATGTGTTTTCCTGGAAATATGAATATTTAAGAACATATGACACAAACATCATTGAACATAAGATCCCTTTGAAAGAGGAGACCAAGCCTTTTAGGAAGAAACTTAGACAGATAAATCCCATGCTGCTGCCTATTATGGAAAAATAAGTGAATAATATGTTGGATGCCAAGATCATCATTCCTTTGAGATAATATGAGTGGGTGGCTAACTTGGTCCCTGCGAGGAAGAAAAATGGGGAAATTAGAATATGTGTTGATTTCAGGAATTTGAATAGAAGCTCCAAGAAATATAATTACCCCTTGACAAAGATGGAGCACATTTTGCAGAGAGTCACTTGTTCATCTAGGATGTCTATGATTGATGGATTTTCTGGCTACAATCAGATCTCTGTCTTGCATGAAGATAGAGAGAAGGAAACCTTCACTACTCCTTAGGGCATATTCATGTATTCTAAAATTCCTTTTGGATTGATGAATGCAGGAGAAACCTTTCAACGAGCAATGGACATTACCTTCATTGGGGAGAAGGATAAGTTTGTAGTCATATATCTAGAGACATTACAATTTTCTCAAAATCTTATAAAGAGCAATATCATGATTTGAAAAAGGTCTTCCTAAAGTGAAAAAAGTTTGGTCTCTCTCTCAATACTAAGAAGTCTTTGTTTTCTATGAAGGAAGGTAAGATATTGGGGCACATTGTATTAGCAAAAGGGGTAAGAGTTGATCCAAGAAGGGTAGAGGCCATCCAAACCTTACCTTTTCCTAGATCCAATAAAGAAGTTCAATCTTTCTTGGGGAAAATCAATATTCTAAGGAGGTTCATCGCTAACTTTGTTGAATTATTGACGTAAATTACTGCCATGCTTAGAAAAGGAAATGAGGTGAAATGGAATACTGAGGCTCGAGAATCTTTTGATAAGATAAAAAATGCCTTATCTGAATCACATGTGTTCATCAACCCTGACTATTCTAAGGAGTTTCTAATATTTTTCTTTGCCTCATTTGACACATTGGTTGTTGTTTTGCTACAAAAAAATGCAAAGGGGTTAGAGCAACCTATTTCCTTTTTCAGCAAAGCATTGAGGGATGCAGAAGTGAGATATAATATCACGAAAAAATGGGCTTATGCTTTGGTCAAATCCCTCAAGGATTTCAGAGTTTATGTTCTGCATTCAAATATTGTTGCATATGTCCCTTCAACATCAGTGAATGAAATACTTATCCAACCTGATATAGATGGGAAGAGGAGCAAATGGATTGCTAAAATTCTGGAATTTGACGTTGAAATGAATCCCACTAAACTAGTGAAAGGCCAAGGTTTAGCTAGGTTATTGGATGAATCAAATTGTAAATATTTAGGGATTGATTTCATGAATATAAAATCAGAAAATCAGTAAGCTGAGTCAGCTGATAAAATCTCTCATGCCAACCCAAATTTGGAAGAATTCACTTGGTATAAAGACATCATATATTTTATGCAGAAGTTGCAGCCTCCTAATGGTTTGGACAAGAACAAGGTGAGAGATTTGAAGATTAAAGCAATCAGATATTGTCTCATTGATCTTGTCTTATATTGGAAAGATCCTCTACGAGTTCTTTTGAGATGTCTAGATCTACAGGAGGCCCAAAGGGCCATGACTAATTTTCATGACAACTTATGTGGGGGCCATCTCTTCTGAAAAACCACAGCCTATAAGACCCTCATAGCTCGGTATTTATGGCCTAGCCTTTTTACTGATGTTTGTGCAAAGATTAGAGCTTGTGTCCAATGCCAAAAATTTTCTGGAAAGAAACATCTCAAGTCTTTGCCTTTGAAGCCCATTGTAGTCTCTGGACCATTTCAACATTGTGGTCTTGACTTTGTCGGGGAAATCCACCTTGCTTCAAGTGGTCAACATATGTGGATTTTGATTGCCACTGATTATTTCACCAAGTGGATAGAAGCCATTCCTACAAGAAATGCTTCTCACAAGGTAATCATTAGTTTTCTTGAGGATGCCATGTCAAAATTTGGTTGTCCAAGCAAGATTGTTACTGACAATGATTCCTCCTTCAAGGATGAACCATTGATCAAGTTCTGTGAACAATATGGGATTACATTAGTCCATTCTACTTCTTACTACCCCCAAGGAAATGGTTTGGCAGAGTCCTCTAATAAGGGCCTCATAAAGATCATCAAGAAATTGTTAGAAGACAATAAAAAAGCATGGGACTCAAAGTTGAAATTTTCCTTATGGGATGATAGAGTTACAACTAAGAGGTCACTGGGTATTTCCCCTTTTCATCTTGTATATGGGGTGGAGGCTATCTTTCCTACTCAGCTTGCATTGCCCGTGGAAAAATTCCTCCAGGAATACTAAGGGGAACTTGATGATATGGTCAGGAGGATACAATAGCTGGTTGAAGTGCAACAGACTAGGGAGAAACTACTTGACAGAGCGCGGGACCATCAATAGAAGATCAAGCAAACGTTTGACAAGAATGTAAGCAAAGAAGATTTCCAGCTGGGAGATCTAGTGTTCAAGTGGGATGCACCCAAGAAAGACAAAGACAAACATGGTAAATTCAAGGATCCGTGGATTGGTTCTTTCAATATTTCTGAGGTATTTTCAAATAAAACTTATAAATTGTAGAACTTGGAGGATTTTGAAGTTTTGGGTGGCCCTTTCAATGGGTGATTTTTGAAAAAATATTTTTCTTAAGCCATGATTGGCATTCCATGCATTGTAAATATGACTTTTTCTTTTTCTGTTTGAATAAGTGACCCCATATCCCTAGGATAAGACACTACAATTGTTTGTTCTTTGCATCTTACAGGGAGGATGCCATCCCTTGTGGAGCCAATTTTATCACATGAAGTTGTTTGTGGGTCACATGTAGTTGTTGTTAATATGTAAGACTGCACCCCTACCCTGCATCTCTCTTTTTCTCATACCTTCCTAGATTTTTTCCCTCTTGTGGTTGATAAGGTTGGTTTCCCTTTGTTCAATGACCGAATCATTCCTAGTGTCCTTCTTGACTGATTCTTTGCACAAAGTTTTTTTTATTTTCTTAAAAGGATAAACACATATCGAGATTTTGTTTGAATTGTTGGTCAACTTGTTTTCCATTGATTGAGATCATAGCAGGTCATCCAAGTTTTTTTTTTGCATAGGGAACAACCATGAGCGCAAAACAAAACATTCAAAGGAGTCCATTTCAGGCTTGAAATGCAAGCAAACATACAGGTTAATTTTCAATGGTGGAGATCCCATGCACAATTCAAATTGTCAACTCTCGTGCATTCAAAGTGTCAAAGTCGTGCAAGTCTTAACGACCGGGCATAAGCCCCGAAGTCCCAAAGCATTTAGATGAAGGTGACTTAATCCTGGATTAATTAGTTATAAGCATATGCTAATCACTTTGTGAGTTCGACCGTTCTAGAGTTTTACAAACTCTACATGCAGAATTTCTCGAACTTGAAGTGCCAAAGACTCTTGGGGTCCATCAGTTCAGATGTGTGGCGCCCATCCATTAGAGATATGTTTCATACATATAGTGCCGACACGTGGCACTGATTTTAGGCATCTTTGGGCATCTCATTCACTCATCTTCGAGTGACGCGTGGCACACTCCTTCTGTGACACATCAACAGCTGTGACGTCAGATGACGTCGGGCCACCACGTTAGATTCACAACATTGTCATTCCAAAAGTTTTCCATTCAGAACAAGCACAGTTCTTTGAAGCCAGACATTCCAAAGTCCCAAATCATTTTAAGGCGGCTTAATCCTGGTTTAATTAGTGATAAGCACATGCTAATCACTTCACGAGGTTGGCCCTTCAGGAGTTATACAAACTCTACATGCAGAAATTCCCGAACCCGAAGTGCCAAAGACTCTTGGAGTTCCTCAGTTTAGACGCGTGGCGCCCATTCATCAGAGATACATGGCATACATATGACACTTACACATAGCACTCATTTTGGGCACCTTTGGGCATGCCATCCGCTCATCCTTGAATGATGCATGGTACACTCCTTTTGTGATGCATTAACAGTTGTGACGTTAGATGACGTCGAGCCACCACGTCAGATTCGAGAGGCTGTCCTCCGGGAGATATCCATGTTCAACATCCAAAGCTCTTGATCACTAGAACTGACGCCATCTATAAGCATGATTAAATGGATTCTAGAGTTGGCGGAAGGATAAATTTTAGTAGGGGTACTAAAAAACGCAAGGTCACCCAGATCACTGATTGCAACAAGATCGATGACAACACTTCATTGCGGTGACAGATAGTGCTTGAACGTTAAAATTATTGAGTGGTCCCACAATCGAAACCATGGTATAGCGAGAAGGCTACGTGGCAGTTGGTGGTGGATTGTGAGGGTCGAAGCGGTGTGGATCCAAATCGCCCTTGAAAACTTCTGCAATCACAGGCTTATATGAAGTCCAATCCAAGAGTAACGCATGGAAACAAATATAAATGTTAATACAAATCACCAAAGAAAATTCACAAATAAAATCATAGCGTTAGAAGACCGCGATTAGTCTATCACTAGAGGTAAAAATTAAGAATCCGTGGAGAGGGTTCGTTATGATGAAATGGACCAGTTCTCTCCTCATTGAAGTAATAAACCTCTTCCTGATCCCGAGGTGAAATCAGTTAATGAAAGAAGGATTGGTGGTTGGAAAATTAACTACCTCCTTAAAATGAATCATGGAGGGTCTGGCCAAGAAGACAAAATATGTGAGCCCGAAGTACCACAGAGAGTTGTTTTTTCTGCAGGCCCAGACTGACCCGAGTTTCCTTCTGATAGAAGGAACAATACAGGTGAAGGATCCTAGGATAGGAAGGCCAACTCACACTCCTAGTTGTGGTTGACTGTTTTGATTATAAATACATCAGATGGATAATATGAAGAGGTGGGATGGTTGAGTAGAGCTCCCCTTTTGTAATATTTTGACTAAACAAAGCTGTTCTTTGGTTATGTACGAGACTTGAGAAATTTTCATTAATAGAAGTCAGTTTCCTTCCATCATTGTGTTTCCTATTATTCTAAAATTCTCATGATTGGATGATCCATATGAAATTTCGTGGTTGTGTTATAATGGAGGTTTGATTATAATGCTTCTATGAATGTTTTTTCAGTGTTTTAAACTTAGGATCAAGAGGTTCTTATGACTGATTTTTTCTTCTCCTAGTTGCTTGAAAGCCTGATGCTTATAGGATACCTATCCACCTTCCTCACTAAGTATTCCATCTATTCACCTTTATCCTTAAACCACTGACTGAAGTTAATCAAAACCTCATTTGCTTATGCATGCTAGCTCAGATTTATGTGTTAAAGCATTCTAATGCTGAGTTTTGTCCATTTGACTTTCAATTATTATTTTTCATTCACAAACCTTTCTGATGGGTACTTATCTTATCCTCTTGCAATATGAGGGTGACTCTTAGTGCTAATAAGCAGGTCTATGAAGAATCCAGGTAAAGAACATTGGGAAGCAGTAAAGTAGATTCTCAAGTATTTGAGAGGTACTGCTACTCATGCATTATGTTTTGGAGGTTCATACATTGTTCTACGGGGATATTGATTCAGATATGGTAGGTGATAAAGATAGTGGGAGGAGCACCACAGGGTATGTTTTTACTATAGGTGGAACATCAATAAGTTGGATTTCGAAACTGCAAAAGGTTGTTTCACTTTCAACAATAAAAGAAGAGTATGTTGCTGCTACACAGGTTGGTAAAGAAATGATTTGGTTACAGAGGTTTATGGAGGAATTGGGAAAGAAGTAGGAGGATAACAGGTTGTACTATGACAGTGAGAGTTCCATTCATCTTGCAAAGAACTAAACCTTCCATTCGAAGACTAAGCATATACAACTCAAGTACCATTTCATACGATCCATCTTGGAAGATGGACATTTGAAGTTGGAAAAGATACACACTAGCTAGAATCCTGCAGACATGTTAACAAAGGGAGTA
>SNQJ01S0041790.1:55293-84669 GCA_010110895.2 Picea sitchensis
GCAGACATGTTAACAAAGGGAGTAACCAGGGAGAAACTGAGTTCCTGCTCAATTTTAGTTGGTCTTCAATCATGAATATGAAGAAGAGAAATTTTTCAAGTCCAAGAAGGATCACAGTCTAGTATATACAATAGCGATGGAGTTGTTGAGATCAATCTCCAAGTGGGAGATTGTTGGTTGTGGAGCCCGATTATCTTCCTGATTCAGAGGTATTTGTTTTCAGCTGTGTTTATACCCCATGAAGACTTTACACCCCGAAATAATGTACACTCGTCCATTCTGGGGAGTGCACGGGGGTTTACCCCTCCTACAGGGTCTGGGGGCAAGAAGGCCCTCGAAGGAAAAATTGCCTTGTAAATGTATATTGTAATCTCATAGTAAATTTGGATCGTTCATTATAAGGTCACAGATCTTATGGTAGAAGTTATGTTAGGGTTTTTTCCCCTAGAAGGCAACCCTCTTTTATGAGGGAAATGTATTGCGGCTATGTATCATTGCGAATATTGTATTCTAAGTGAGGAGACTGTGAGAGAAATAAGAATAAGTAATAGCGGGTGCGTTGTAGGTTGTATCCCTTCATTTGCTGGATAATAATAAAGGAAGGACCTCGCAATTTCTCTAGTGGACGTAGCCCACACTGGGTGAACTACATATATCCGTGTCTCTATTGTATTGTGTATCTTATGTGTTTTATTAACGCATTTTTTTTATATTTTATTGCTCCGCGATCCCGGTTTTCTAATAGAAAGGGCCACAATTCTTCCATTGATGTCACTCATGCATCTTCATCTAGTACCTTATCGTGCTATCCATGTGTCGACTAGATCAATGATCCTCAGTANTCATTTGATTTTTCACCAGATTTAAGTTTCATGACCCCCTTTCTTTTGTTAAGGGGAGATTAAATAAGGATTGTTGATTTTTTATCCACTTGGATCTCGAGCATGGATGGTTGCATAAACCTTCTCGATATATGACTTGACATTTTTCTTAGATAATTTGACAGGTGTTGTAAGTAACTCAACATTCGGGTAGATGCTAATACGTGACTTGAAAATAATTGTTGGTTGGACCTTTTAAAAGCGGTTTTTTTAAACAAAAAAAGTATTTTACTTTATTTCTATCCAAACTTTTTAATATAGTTTAAACATAAATAAAATATTACTCTAAGGATTATAACTATTTGGCTTTGGAATAAATATTTTCAAAGAAGGTTGACTTCGATCCATGACACAATTTTTTTTTGGGAAAAATAGGAGAAATTGGCTTTATGAAAGGAGAATAAATTTGAATATAAGTCAATATCTTGACATTATGATTATGGAACACAAGAACAATAAACTAGGGAACGCTGACTTCGAGGATACAATATTATAAAGCGAGATAAATTGCGGAGACTTGACTAAAGTTTGAGATGATGGAAAATAGGCATTTCTTTCCAAAATTTCAAATTTTTTGGTGATATCAATTAATATTACATCACCATCGGCCATCTTAATTGAAACGTCTCAAGAAAAAACACAATTGACTCCTCTAGTTAATCGATCAACATAATTGACTCAAAATACTCCTAAGTCATCTTCTCAAAATGTAGAAAATATGAGTCATGATCACATTCCAATCTATGAAGTGGATGAAGATACCAAGAAACACTAGTTTGTTTGCAAGAAATTTTGGGATGCCTTGGACATCAGAGGCAAAGACAAACAAATGGCACGCTTTATTGGAGACCTAAGAAAAAGGTTCTCATTTGGTTCATGAACTTCATTAAGAATTAGAAAAGAATCAAGGATGAAGTTAAGAACAATTCCCTATCCTTCTTTATGACCCAAGACATCAAGCATTTGGCAACCCAAAAACTTAAAGAAATCAAGTAAAAACTGAATGAATTTTGTGAGAGATTATGATAAAAGATTTAAAGACGTGCTAAGTTAGATACCTAATACAATAGCTACATAGTTGTTGGTCCATTGGTATGTTGCAAGACGACTTCAAAGGATATACAAATCACTAAGAATGTGTTATATGCAATCACGCGAAGAAGATTTGATGAAAGTCCAACAAACTAAAAAAAAATGATGATTGGGTAGCTTTGTTAAATGATAAGAGGATGGAAGAAAAAATGAAAATGCTTTAGAAATCATTAAGGAATCCATCCCTTCAAAAAAAAAAAGTGACCTATAATACACAAAGTGAGTGAAAACCATATAAAAAACTTTTATAAATATTTAGATACATGAAAAAAAAACTCAATAATATCAGAAGAATCTAAATAAAAATTCCTATGAAATTTGTGAAATCTTAAAAATCATAATACAAAATATTAAATATTGCACACATAATCGAAAAAATGCAGAACCAAAATGGCATTAATATATTTTTTTTATAATGCAATGTTAAAAAACCAATTTTTTATTATAAAAAAATCTAATGAAATCGATTCTCAATTCACCCATAATACAAGATATTCCACACATAATACAAAAATGCTGGCATTAACATTTCATTTGTTTTTTTAATAATGCAATGTTAAAAAACCAATTTTTTTATAAAAACTGTAACGAAGTCCATGGTCGATTCAATTTACCCAAATATGGGTATTGTAGTTATATATATATATATATATATATATATATATATATATTAAATTTATTTATTTTCTATATATTTCAAATTTAAGTGTATATTAAAAATTAAAATAATATACACATTGTTATAAAAATTTGGTATCAAATTAGATTAAAAATTAAAAATATTTATAGATTAAAAATTAAAAATATTTATATATATTAGATATGTAAGAAATTTAAAATATAGTTGATGTTTAATCATATTTAACTATATTTATTAAAATTTAATTGAATTCTAAGCCATTCAAAAATTAGAAAACTTTTTAACAAAACCACTAAAAAAAATCTTTGATTAATTGTGTGTTTACACAAGGCATAAAAAAAAGGATACCAAAAAAAATATGTTTGAAAATGTAAGTTTTCACAGCTAAACATAATGTATACATGGTTTTGATTAATTGTTTGTAAACATATTACATATAAAGAAATAATAACAATAATAATAATAATAATCGAAGTTTAAAGTCACTGTCAAGCCATACATTAAATTGGTGTATGATACTCTTTGTTTGTGGAACAAAGGATATGTATGAGGTTTCATTGTTTGTAAGACAAGAGATCCCCTCTATGTAACTATTTGACTAAAAAAAACACATGCTCTTAACTATTAATTCCAATCAGACTATAGTTCCAATCAGACCATATAAAATGCTGTAGTCTAAACTTTCTACTAAATTATTATTTTTCTGCCATATTTTTCAGGTACATCTGCCTGAAATCCAGCAAAAAATTGTTAGATTCTCAGATTTAAGTGATTATTTCTGTATAATCTGAGTGCTCCATGCTAAATCCATTTCTACATTTAAAAATGGATTTTAAATAACAAAAAATAGTAATTTCTTACAGATTTATACAGATTTATGTTGCCCAATTCTGACAAACAAACATTTCATAGAAGAGTTAAACAACATATACAAAACTATATAAAACATTGATCACTGTTTATAATCTGATGCCACAGAACGGAATACCACTCTACGAAGCATTGCGCATAATGTCTTGAAGGAGCAGCTTAACCTGTGTATCGTATTCATCCACAAACTGACTTCCAAGAAAATCTTCAGACACTTTCACAACATTTCTTCTAGTGATCACACAAACTCTATCTTCCTGACAAAGTAATGCTGCAATATTTAAACCTAATCCCAAGTGTGATGACAGGAAGAATTTGACCCCTGCAAGGACAAGTTCCACCATTTTCACAATGTCCTTTACTATATCCAACATCTGCAACTTGTGTTTCAACATTTCTCTCCACTCAGAGAGTCTGTTTTGTTCATCGGGCCTCACTATGCTATCAATTACAAAGAGACTTTGCTCAAGTGCCCTACTTACCAGATCAATATTCTTCTTCTCCTCTTCATCATCATGATCATCCTGGCTGCTAATGATGAGGCTAGCCTTAGCCTGAGACTGAGACTGAGCCTGAGCCTGAGCCTGAGACTGAGACTGAGCACGATGAGTGGCAGCTGCGTGCAGGTCTTGAAAGCGAGAAATGCAAATAATTACAACGTTTACCAGACCATCAACGTAAAATTCCTCCCTGTAGCCTTTCTGTATGGCCCAGTCAAATTTCAGAATTGCTGTTCCATTGTAGAGGTCTTCATTCATTATATCCATGGAGTTTCGGCGATGATCTAACATATGTAGAGCAGANTTTACCAGACCATCAACGTAAAATTCCTCCCTGTAGCCTTTCTGTATGGCCCAGTCAAATTTCAGAATTGCTGTTCCATTGTAGAGGTCTTCATTCATTATATCCATGGAGTTTCGGCGATGATCTAACATATGTAGAGCAGAGTCAAAGATAACAAAACAGAACAGCTCTGGGTATAGTCCAAAAAGACGATCGGAGCAATCCTCGCACATTCTACAGAAAATTCTTAAAACAATTGTGTGGATTTTTAAGCGCTGGGACTTTAAAAGGTGTTGGTAGAGAATCAATACAAAGGAGTATACATTATCTTCAGTGGCCACCAGCAAATTGCCATCTTTGAAACCGACGATATCTACGATCTTGGCCACTTCTGTACAGGCCTCCATGCCATTACTATTATCTTCAATTGAAGGGTACAGGCTACAGAACCACTCTAACATGGGAGTTATTACATTCAGCAAGAATTTGTAACCCTTGACTGACAAAAAGGTCTCTCTGTTTTCTGCAGTGTACTGGCAATAAAGACGGAGCAGATTCAATTTTTGCCACAGAACCTTCCAACCGGCGTCTGATTCATTTCTGTTCGCACTCGCGAGCCAGGAATGCTCCCCAGCTATAACCAAATCACTCAACAGATTTTTCATATCTGTTGAGTTCAAGGGTTTGGTGTAATCCACCGAAATGACCTCGAGGCAGTTTGTGCTGTTTTCGACCATGTATTGGCGCATCTGTTGCCTCAGCTCAGTCTGAGGGATCGCACTGTGGATGTTGAAGGGCTGGCGGGTATAGGGGTTAAGGGCGTCGTGTTTGCTGTCCCAAATCCTCTCGAGTGTCCTGCGGTTGTAAAGAACCTGAGCAGGGTCTTGCGTCATGGGCAGTCGAATTGGGTCGTAAGCGAATTCATTCACAATAGGATCAACAAACTCTTTCGGAATACTGTCATAAGATGAATCCATTATATTATCTGATGATAGTATATACTTGGGATCAATTACATAATCAAATTGATCGTAGATACTTGGCCTTTTATTATATGAAAATGAGGTTAATTTTATTATTAATAATAATAATCAATTTTTTTTAAGGTAACGTTCAAGTAAAACATTAAATTGGTAAATGAGACCCTTTTAATAATAATAATAATAATTAATTTTTAAGGTCACTTTTAAGTAAGACATCAAATTGGTGTATGAGACCTTTTTATTTTTTTTGACCATGGGAACAACAACCTCTCAAGAGTATATCCAACAGCCCGCAAGCCAGACGTCCCGAGGTCCACCGAACCTTGTGAACCTCTATCCCAGGGGTAGTCTACCCTTCCATTCCAGCCTTGTCAAAACGGGCCAATATGAGCATCCCTTCCCCCCGCCGGTTTTGAACTTGTGACCTCCTCGGAGATAACACATGTTCTTAACCATTGGGCCCACTCAGGTGCTCTAAAAGGTGGTGAGCTTGGTTCAGAACGGTTAATCAAACAACGAGCAGCGGCCATGTTCGGGTTCGAGCTCGATACCTGACCGTCGTTACATGACCGACCTTACCACTACGCCGCACCCACGACCTTATATGAGACCCTTTTATTAATAATAATAATAATCAATTTTTAAGGTCACTTTCAAGTAAGACATCAAATTGGTGCATAAGACCCTTTGTTTGTGGGACAAGGGATCCCCTCTTCTTTTGGATTTGAACTTGTCATTTTCATATATACAGAGGCAACTTTTTATTGAGACAATGAGGTTCATTTTAATAATAATAATTAATTTTTAAGGTCACATTATCAAACTAGTGCAAGAGACCCCCTTGTTTGTGGGACAAAGGACCCCCTCCCCTTTTGGATTTGAACTTGTGATTTTTATATATACAGAGGCAAATTTTTATTGAGACAATAAGGTTCATTTTAATAATAATAATCAATTTTAAAGGTCACATTATCAAACTGATGTACGAGACCGCCTTGTTTGTGGGACAAAGGACCCCCTAGGCAATGAGGTTCATTTTAATAATAATAATAATAATAATCATTTTTTAAAGTCATGTTCACATCAAATTGGTGTATGAGACCCCCTTGTTTGTGGGACAAGGGACCCCCTCCCCTTTTGGATTTGAACTTGTGATTTTTTAGGAGGAAACACATGTTCTTAAATGTTAAAGTAAGTTCATTATTCATCTAATCACTATAAAAAATTTAGATGAAGCTAAATTTAACATAATTATATAGTAAAACTTTGGCATAGATAACCACCTTCAGGAGGTTTGCTCGAGACGTTGACTGGGTGGGGCTCTGCGGACGGGGAAACCTAGCCGCAGAGTCCCTTTTTTTTTTTCCTTTCTCGACGTGCCTTCATTTTTACCGTGGCTCGTCTCTTCTGGGTGGTCGTGGTGGTGTGGTTTAGTTCACATCAAGTGCCTTTGCGATGGATTTGTCGGCTCTTGCCGCGTGAGACTATCTCTTTTGCCTCCTCTCGCTGGGTTTTATGGCCGTATTTTCCTTGGATCATATGGGTTTTTTCCTTTGCATGCTCGGTGAGATGATTGGTGGCTGCGCGTCTCGGTGCGGCGTTTGCTACCATGCTGTTGGGTGCGTCGTTTGTTGCTTTCTTTCTCTGGTTGTTACCTTAAATCTGGTTTTTGGAGTCTGATCCGTCATCTGCGAGATTCTATATTATTTTTTCTTCAGCCTTTAGTGTGCGTGGAGGTTTTCTGAAGTTTTCTTTGGGGTTGGAACTCACCAATCCTTCCCTGCTGGTATGTTCAGGGCTTGATGCAATGCTATGGTTTTCTTGGTGGTCTTGGTGGTTGGGGATCCCTCTGTCCCCCTCTAGTCTGTGGTGTGGAGTGGATGTTGGGGTTTCTGTTTCTTTTTGTCGGGGTTTTTATCAGAGCTTTGAGGTCCTTCTTTTACAGGTGTGTAGTGTTGATTTTTTGCTGGTGGGGTCAACACTTTGAGGCCCGTTTAAGGCATGCAACTTCTGGTTTCCTCCTCTGTGGTTGCAAGTTCTATTGTTGTCCCTCTGGATCTGTATTTTGAGGGTTTATTTTTTTTGCCGCTCTAGCTTGTTCCGTCTAGGTTGGTCTGCTTTCTGTTATTTTATTGGCTAAGATTGGTGGCTATTTTCTTTGTAGACTTCATATGTACTCGGGCCTCTTTTTGAGGGCCATTCTTGCTGTGCTTTTCTTCCCCTTGGGGTTGAAATATGTTTTAGACTAAATGCATTCTCTCTGTATGCATTATTCAAAATGTAATTTTTATTTCTCTTAATAAAAGTTGCACCTTTTTCCTTTGGAAAATAAACCTTTGGCATATAGTGGCTACCAACAATAAGCATGATAAATTCATGTATGGTTCTAGACCAATTGAGCTAACTTTACAGACTTAACTTTTTGAATATCAATTATTTTCAAACATTAAAAAATAAAATCACTATAAAAAATTTAGATGAAGCTAAATTTAACATAACTATATAATTTTTGAATATCAATTATTTTTAAACATTAAAAGATAAAATTGCATTGTAAAAACCTTTTTTTTAAACAATTTGATTCATGTAAATGGATTATTTTGAATTTTTTTTATTCTCACCATAGGTTATGGTCACGTTTTGTACTTAGTTGTAGCTATAGCTTGGATGCATCCACCAATTTTACCACCATTTTTGCATTTGTGTTGTTACCTCCTCATTTCAATGGGTAAAGAGATGGATTTTTTCTCCATGATCCACATTTTAGACAATAGTTAGGATGATGACATTCCATATTCTCCAGAGATAGTTTCTCACATATGTCTTTCATTACATGAAAAACTCACTCACATCAGATTACATGGTGCATTACACACTAAGGTACATTGTTTTGACACTTCATATCGAGTGATAATGTCAATGTTTGGGGCATGAAAATGGTGATCAGGGGTTGAATTCGATTATGAATGAATTAATCATGATGCTTTGAATTGATATTTTTTATCTTGTTTCACCTTGGTGGTCATCGTCGTCTCCTTGTGAAGTGTTGTGACTCTTGCGAAAAGTTGTACTATTGAGGAAATCAATAGGGATAATATGTCCATGTCCCTCATCATAAATAACATATTCCATCTTCTCTTTCTCCTTTGTCCTTTATTTTCGGTTGGTTTTTACATGTATCCCAAAAATTTTCATGCTTAATAATCTCATGAGAAGAAGGGGCTTGAATTCCTACAGTTGATGTAGCTTGATAAAAACAGAAAGAGAAAATGCTATATTCAAAATGCAAGGAAATTGAAAAAAAAAAGTTAAGAACCAATAAATATAAAGCATGAGTAATGCCCCCTCGCTAAGAGGATATCACCCCAAGTCTTATGCAATGAATGCATATCTAAAAAATGGACTTAGAAAATGAAATCAAAAGCGAAAAAGGTTAAATCAATGAAGAAAAAGACAAAAGGGGTTTGGAAAGACATAGTTCCAAGGAAAGATCACCTCATTGCATAAGAGCTCCCTGTACAAAGGAGTTCTTGTGGATGAATATCTTATGTGACCTTGCATGTCAATGACATCCACTCATCAAGTAAACTCCAAACCATACCATATGTCATTGCACATGATCCTTTATGGGTTTCTTGGGATATACTTCTTGTCCTAGGTACCACCACACCTAATGACAGGTAGTAATGATCCTCCCATACCTAAACTTGGAAAATTTTATATCTTTATGAGCTAGTGTGAAGTTTGAAGAGGATAATTTATGTGAACTATCTAATGGATTTTTCATTGACATCATTCACTTTATATGTTGTGTTTGAATTGCATACCTTGCCTCCAATTTTCATGGTGCATTGGATTACATGATCTCCTCCTTGGATGATGAATTACATATAGCCACATGCTTGATTGACATAGTGTTCCCTTGAAGGACATTGAGGGGATACTAGCGCACTTCATGAAGGTTTTCCCCACCACTTGAGAGAGGTCATTCCACATTTTTGGGAGGATGTTGAGCCCTTTGATGACATGGATCCCTTCTTGAGACACCCTAGAATATATGGGGTATGATGCGACCCTTCGATGATGGGATGTTGCACCTTTGGAGGACATTGAGGGGTTACTAGCACACTTCATGAAGGTTTTCCCCACCACTTGAGAGAGGTCATTCCACATTTTTGGGAGGATGTTGAGCCCTTTGATGTCATGGATCCCTTGTTGAGACACCCTATAATCTATGGGGTATGATGTGACCCTTCGATGGTGGGATGTTGCACCTTTGGAGGTGACTTTACACTTGGAGGATGAAACCTTTCACCCTTTGAAGGGAGCATTTCACTTTAGAGCCCCTTCACATTCCTTTTCACATATTTTGAGGGTAGCCAACTTTAGGAGCAATTATCTTTTGACAGAATGCCTAGAATTTTGGCATCAATGCCATTAGATGCATAATGGTTATGGGATTCATGAAATGTGTTCATGAAATAAATTCATGAAACAATTGACACAATTATGGTTCTTTTAAAATCTATCACAAAAGGATTATCACTTTAATTTTTACCACTTGTTGGACACCTTTTGAAGAGGTAATTCCATGTGTTAAGGAGGATGTCTTAGCATTTGAGTAGTTTACATCTTATTAGGAGCGTCATTGGGGATCTTGTTGACCTATCCACACTTGGAGGATGAAACCTTGCACCCTTTGAAGGGAACATTTCACTTTAGAGCCCCTTCACATTCCTTTTCACATATTTTGAGGGTAGCCAACTTGAAGAGAAATTATCTTTTGACATAAATCTTAGAATGATGGCATCAATGCCATTAGATGCATAATGGTTGTGGGATTCATGAAATGTGTTCATGAAATAAATTCATGAAAAAATTGACACAATTATGGTGCTTTTAAAATATGTCACAAAAGGATTATCGCCTTATTTTTGACCACTTGTTGGACACCTTTTGAAGAGGTCATTCCGTGTGTTAAGGAGGGTGTCTTAGCATTTGAGAACTTTACTTCATATTAGGAGCATCATTGGGGATCTTGTTGACCTATACACTCTTGAATCATGGATTATTTATGTATTTTTACCTTATATCTAGGGTTTGTAAAGAGATAAAGGCATATTTTATTTTCTTAGGGCTTTTGCTCGGGAAATATTGTTATTTTAATGAGAAGGGTGCTAGATATCTCATATAAATAAGAGAATCACTTCTCATTTGTACAATTGCTACTTTTGGAGATTCATTACTCTACTACTACTTCTCTCTTATGAAACATTCCATGGAAAATTCCATGGATGACTAGTTAGAGTGACATTTTGGACATGATCTGCTTGTGTATGCTTTGCTACTTCATGGATGCTCATTGCCAGGGTTTTGATGGATGAAATATTTCTTGAGTAAGTGGTCTCTTGTTATCTTATGGTTATTGTTTATGAATTTATGTAAGTGTAAGGTTGCTTCTCTAGTGTTGGTTGAGCATTCTCTTGGATCTTTCTTGAAAAATCCATTATGGTCAAAATTCTTGGAAGGTTACAAGTAAAGAAGCTTCCCTTGAAAATATTTGAATATCTAGTGATAAAATAGGAGGATCTTCTAGGGTTAATAGTGAACATCCCTAGATATCACTCTAGTATCCATTCACATATCTTTGAAGGAGTCCTTAATTGACCCTATATTCCCAAAACAATGGTAGGCGCTAGTCATTCTCCCAATAATCAATCAATATTTTGTAAATTTTACTCACTTTTTAATGTTTTAGGATTAAAGTAGGGTTTTATAAAAAAACAAGTTTCATTTTCAGCCATTAAAGACTAATACTGAGACCCTAATTTGTATTGTTGATTTATTATTACAACCTTTTAAGGAAAAAATGATCTGTAAACTGTCATGGATATTCCACTGGAACAGTTCATCACAACATATATGATAAATAAAACTAAAATCTACACTATAAGGTTAAATTCCTTTAGATTCCATGATCTTTAGTTATTGATTTTCTACTTATGCATGAAATACATTAAATACGAAAAGGAGAGAAAAGTAAAATAAAATCACACACCATGCAAAAAATAACACAAAGTTTTTCTCTGGGAAAGCCTCAAGGGAGAAAACCTAGAAAGAAGGTGAGGATGCTATGTTCTCTTTTCTCTGGTATGAAAATAATGCAAGTACAAAGGAGAGGGCACTCTCTATGGAGTCACCTGAGACCTGTGGCCTATTAGGATTCTATAGAACATTAACCCCCTCTTCTATGCTCTCTAATTTTTCCACTCCTATTTGTTATGCTCTGTTATGTAATAAAATACAATAACGTAGAATGGAACCCATTCTCCTCCTAGCAGCCTGATATTTAACATAACCTGATAGTTGTCTAGGTTTAGGGTTTTGACTTCCTTAACCCTCCATTTTGAGAAGGTTTTGGACCTTCTAGAATATTATTGAAATTCCTCACATGGCTAGCCCCATGCACATGAGTATCAAGGGCCAACATGGCATCCTCTCCTACCATGGTGGTCAACATGATAGATCAACTTGCAAGAGGCATAAATTTTCATACGAGCTCGGAGTGATGTGATTTTTACACGATTGTAAAGATATTGATGTGTATAATAGTGTCACGGGGTTTGAGCTAATGATGGGAAAGTTTTGACCCAAAAAAATTCCATTGTATGCCTCAAAATGGATCCAAAAGATTTCAAACACCAATTTTCCAAACTGGGACCTCCCATTACAATGACCCTGCAAGTTGATTCCTACAATTTTTTCCACTCTGAAAGCATCGAGATATATGAAAAATAATATAATGATTCAATCTATATCATACCTCCCTATTTAAGGAGGATTTTGGTCCCCAAAATATTTACTGAATGAGGTGAGGAAATGTTTCCTCTACCTTCTCCTTGGAGTACCACTTTTATTTTCTTGGAAGTTGTCCTTTCAGCCCAATCTACCAAAGGTCATGATGCCCCTTTCTTATAGTTCTAGACCACTTCTACAAAATGGTGTCCTCTTCAAACGCTTCTTGAGAATATGGTGCTAATTCATCTATGGAAGGTATGAATTGCTCCTCCTCCTGATCCAACATGGAAGGCTCATAGAATTTGAGATTATCCACATTCACTACTGAGTAAATGCACATCTGTGGGGGTAGACTGAGTTTGTAGGAATTATCTCCCACCTTTTCCAATACCTCAAAATTACCATACCTCACAACCTTGATCTTCTTACCAAGACCCTATAGTCTTTCATTATTAAGATGTAACCATACTCTTTCTCCCACTCTAAATGTTCTCTTTGTTATGTGTTGGTCATGTCTAGCCTTGTAATTTTACCGTGACTTATTCAACATCTCCTGTACTTGCAAATGGATATACTAGATCTTCTCAACAAATTTTAATTATTTTAATGCATCTCCTGTGAAGTTCTCCCTCACTCCTCATTTTTGTCCATATACAACATCTAAGGGTGAAGGTGGAAAATATCCAACGAATGTTTCAAAAGGTGAATTACCAGTAGAAGTTTGGATTTCTTTGTTATAAGAGTGTCGTATATAGATTAGATTTTCATCCTAGGTATCCAAAGTCCCATTGACTACTTCTATCTTCCCATATGTATTTGGATGGAATGTTATATAACTCGTGGGCTTAGTGTCCATATTCTCCCACAATATAGTCCAAAATGCACTGAGAAATATGGTATCCTTGTTTGAGATGATGCTCCTTAGTATCCCAAAGTGAACCTAAACCTGTTCAAAGAACATGTTTGTTGCCTCTTGTCCTTTGATGGTATTTTTACAAGGCATGAGAATGCACATATTGTTGAACTTGTCAACTACCACAAATAGATAGTCATGTCCCTTCCTGGTTGTTGCTAAAGCTCCCACAAAATCAATGGAAAGACTTTCCCAAGGTCACATGGGTATAGGTAAGAGATGGTATAGACCTTTCTTCCTATTATTGGGATTGATGATACAATAAAGTATACATCGTCTAATATATTTTTCTACATCTTCTTAAATTCTAGGCCAGTACACATACCTCTATAAGTTAGAAACTGTCTTACCAACACCAAAATGTCATGCAACCTTGGAGGAGTGATCCTCTCTAATAAGTTGCAATCGTTCACCTTTAGGGACACAAATATTGTTGAGATTGTAGAGTAAACCATTCAAGAAATGATAGTCAACCTTGTTGTCACCTTATTCTATATGAATTTGGCCCTACAACTTTATAAATACCTCCTCGAAGTCCTCGTCTTTGTGTATGCCTCTTTGTATGCATCATGGATAAAAGGATCCATATGCATCAAAGTTCGCAAAGTTGTAATATTGGATTTGGGTGGCTTGGAAAGCATCTCTACCAAATTTTTTGTGCTATCCTTATTATAATTGATGACTAGATTAATTTTTTGTAAGAATCCCATCCATTTGTACTGTCTGGTTTGCTGTAACTTTCTCTAGGATTGCAAATAATTGAACGGATGGTGATCTATGTGGATGATGGTCTCCTTTCCCATTAGATAATGCTTCTAATTTTTTACATCTTGTACCAAGGCATAGAGGTAATTTTCATAGGTCGGTTAGTTGACGACCTCCCCATGAAATACTTTAGAATGATAGCAAACAAGCCTTCCTCTCTGCATTGGGACTGCTCCCATGACATACCCACTTGCATATATCTCCACTTTGAAGGGATTGTGAAAGTATTGCAAGCATTGGTGCTTGATTGATCTTTATTTTTGTTGGCCCTTGACCAAGTTTTGAGGGTTCTTGGTCATTTTTGACCATTTTGGACTTCGACAAACTGTCGAAGGCGGAGCGCAATATTAAGAAAAGATCATGGGATCTCGGCCCCTTTTTGGGATTTGGGAATATGTAACGGGTATGGGAATGTCGGCCCATGGGTTTACCCATGCTTATGCCTATTTTGTAATATATAAATAGATGTCTAGGCGATGTGGAGAAGAAGAAGAAGAGGCATATATGTGATGTTGTGCTAAGTGCAAGTGTGGTTTGTAAATGCTTTGTGCATACCATGAGAGACTTGCAAAGCTAAGTGCAAGTGGTTGTAACAGACTGTGAAGGGCTTTGTGCTGTAACGCAAGGAAGAAGGATCTAGCGAGCTGTGCAGATCATCTTTCCTATGCAGAGTAGGGTTTTGAGGCTCTATGCATGTAACCTATTGAAGAAGCTAATAAAGAAGAAGAGTTGGTGGACGTAGCCCCAGGGTGGGGGTGAACCACGTATATGTTGTGTTGTTATGCTTTGTGCGATGTGTTGATGTATTTATGTGTTATTTGGTAAGTGTTTGATATAGATAGATAGACAAATTTGTGTATGATTTGTGCTTATGATGAATCTGGATGCTAGATATGACATAGGTGAATGTACTTAGTGCTTGAATATGCTAGATCTGATCCATTTATTTGTGCCAAATGCTTAAATACATTAGATTAGGGTGAATGTTGTGATGCTCCGTTTTCTCTACGGAGTAGATATTGGTTAAATAATGATGAACTAACGATGCTAAGTGATCTATCAAGTATTATAATCACAGATCTGTGTCCCAGCTAAGGTTGCAGACAACTGAGTCCTGCAACCACCCCTGCCTCTACCTTGGGTGAGACTTCATCTACTTCGCAGGTTTTGCCGAAAGGGCTGGTAGTTAGGGTTTTGTTGGTGCACTGTTGTAGCATTGAACCCTGGGTCTGCCCCTATGCCGACAAATGGTTCCGTTGCTGAGACCTGAACCTGTGATTGTTGGGAACTGAGGAAGAAGAAGATTTGTGCAAAGATCCAACTTGAAATTGTGAAAGCTCTGTGTGTAGATCTGTTGCTCTAGTGCGTATTACTCTACTTAGTTTGATAAGCTCCATGCTAAGGAAAATAAGTCCGATCTGAAGAAAAGAGGTAAGATCTGAAAGATTTCTGCTCTGAGAAAGGTAAAAGTGAGAATTTTTTTATTAAAAGAGGTAAGATCTGAAAGCTCTATGCTCTAATAAAGGTAAGAATATTGAAAAGTTCTAGATCTGAAAGCTTTGTGCCTTCTAGAAGTAAGATAAGTGGAAATTTTTGTTTCAATAGTATGGATCTAGGTATGTTTGATAGATTCTATTATAGCTTGAAAACTGGGGTATTAATAGATGAAATAAGATTTGATATGAGTAGATATGATAAGAATAGTGAAAAATATGTTATACCTATGCATAGAAAGAATGTTTGGACTAATAAGTGTATGCCAGATCCTAGAAAGAAATGTTTGCAGGTTAGATACCATGATCCTAGCGCATAGTACGGGAAATGATGGGGATCATTTAAAAGAAAGAGATGATTAACCCTCTATTACAATTGCAGAAGACCGAGACATCTCGCTAAGGAATGCCCTGGGATAAGACCTAGTTGTATTTGTTGTAAAACTATGAATCATGAAGTATTGGATTGCCCTAGAATGATTGATAAGGTTGAAAGAATGAATATGAACCAAGAAAACCCTAAGGCAGATCCATAAACTAAGATTATGACAGAATCCCAGAAAGAATTAGAGAAAGTATTGCTACAGATGAAAGAAACCCTGAATGGCCAACAACATGTCAGATTATCAGAGATCTTCAAAGAAAAAGAATGCCTTGAAGCAAGAATAGGAGACTTCAACATTGACTGTGTTCGAGATGAGGAAACATAGGTGAATATCATGACAGAGAGAACTTGGGAAGCTATAGGGAGGCTTTCTATGATTCCTTCATTAGGAGAAATAGGACTATTCAAAGGAAAGCTGATAAACCTATGTGGAAAGCTCACCCGAATACCTATGAATGCTAATGGAACTTCAATAGAGGAAGATTTTGAGATTATTAAATTTATTGAGAACAGTGCCCCATTTACCCTGCTACTAGGAAAACCTTGGATTGAAAGAGATCAGGCCAGAAGGCAAGAAGAAGAAGAAGTTTTAGAGCAGAAGAAGAAAGAGTTAAAAGAATTCATGACTAGAAGGATCGCACACTTGATTGAAGAACAAAAGAACAGATCAAAGATATTTAACACCAGAGACCCGGATGTCAAAGTTGCAAGAACACTAGAAGACCCACAGAAGATTGAAGTACCTATTCCAGATAAAGAAGAAGGATCACCCTCGAATCTTAGGAAAGAATCTCAACAACGCGAAGTAACTCTGCCAAAAGAAGATAAGAATCAGAACGGGAAAAGGCATACCGAGACAAAGCTCACTAGGAAGAAGGCTAGAAAGCTAAGTAAGAAGAGAGATAAGATCAAAAAGTTGCAGAAGGTTCCAGAGGGAACCTCGCATAAGGGAAATTTTCAAAATTGGAGCTTCGCAAGGATATCAGAACAATGACACATGGCACTTCGCCATGGCGAAGAAATATAGTTGTTGGGGACATTATAACCATTAGACCAACACTTCGAACGGGTAGAAAGGCATTTGTGGTCAGAAAAATCACCATCAAACCGTTAGAACCGTGCCATAATGGACAGAACAGAGTTAATGAAGGCTTCTAACCCATTGCAAGAGATCCATTGCCGAGTTACCTATTTATCCCATCACGCCATGCACCGAGAACACTTTTGCAATCGAGAGTTTGAGCCCGCAAACTAAGATGATTTTTCACAATGATCATCACGCTCTTGCTCTCTATCTCATTACTTTGTCTAAGTTACCCTCCGAACCCGAGATTGTTAACCCCGAGCGTGTATGTCGAACGAGTTGAGCATTGTAGAGAAAGATGTTGAAGAAGTTTTGATCAACCTCATGACTAAAAGAGTCATGGTGATGTCTACAGGTGTACCAACATCATCAACGAGAGGACTTCCACCCTCTCCGTCAACTGCTCGCAGAGCTGGACCATCTGGACCATCATATGAAAAGCGAACCAAGCATAAGGATGATCTAGCGAATGCCAAATTGATCCCGACCATATTACCCGCCTATATTCCACCTTTGAGCGGCATAGTAAATCGAGATAGCATGCCTAGAGATTTCGAATACACCTTGGTTACAACATACCTCCCGAAAGGGATATGCGCAGTTCAAGCAGACCAATATAAGATTGCAGCGTTGAAGTTTAGCGACTTCAACCTTGGAGATCGCAAAGTCTATAACATGCTCACCCCACATAAGTACTTGACTATAACTAAGGGGAATAATTCAAATATAATCCCCCATTCGTGGGCTATGAACCTCACGTAGTCCACCCTGCTAAACATCATGAAGATTCCCCACTTTGGTAGACACCAGGAAGTCAAGGCATGTGTCAAGTTGCTACTTTCTTATTACCATGGCAACTATTTGTGGCTAAACCACTGTATAACAGTTGATCCAACGCCGATCAATCATATCAAAGGGTTGAGTATGCAAGGACCTGATCCACAGGAGTTTTACCCCAGAAAAGCCATGGATCGCGCTCTAGCACAGAAGATCAAGGACACTTATGGTGATGTCGAGAAGGGAACGCGAGGCTACAAGGTATCATCTATCCAGAGTGGTGCATTGCGCCTCGCCTATCAGTTGATTGCAGGGAAGTTATTAAGAAAGAACCGACCTACCCAAGTCACCGGTTTTGTAGTCGACCTCGCAGGGAAGTGCGCGGAAGGCCTTTAGATGAACTGGGTGAAGTACCTGGTGAACCAGTTGGAACTCGACTGTAGAGAAGCACATGATCAAGGATATGAATTTCATTTTAGCTGGCTCTTGATCCTTATAGATTTTATTGCCTGGGAGATGTCAGAAGATGTGACCTTCTTGGACATCGAGCCATTTGAACCGTTGGTCATGAAGTTCAATACATTGTGGTATTCAAGTGATATGAATAAACAATGGCAGTCAAATGCTTTTTTTCATACCTACTACAATCAGCTGAAGATAGACATACATTCTGAGACTTTCATGACTCCGAACACTCTACACCAGTTCAGGCCTTTGATGAAGTTCAATGCAGATCGACATGTTATTTACATCACAACGCGCGCCGATGAACACAAGAAACAAATTCAATCCTACTATAAGCTGATGGAGGAGGACTTGGAGGAGATCACTAAGGACTGGTCGATGAACCTCCTTATTCTAGCAGACCCTGTGGACATATCTGACATTGACAGCCCAGAAACAACGCAGGATACACCCAGACCTAGCAGGACAAAGAAGACCGAAGAAGTCCAAGGATTAGACAATGCATCTATGAAGACTGATTCCATATCACTAGAGAAAGGAGGTGATGGTGAAGAGTTAGATGGAAAAGAAGTCGAACAGAAGCAAGGATACAAGGTTGATCCCTTGAAGAATAGGAAAGGTTCACCTCTGAAACCTTCCTCCTGAAAGAAATCGAAGGCCACCATGACCAAGATGCAGACTGTCGTCACCTCTGATGACTTTGATTTCCTCATAGCAACCCTGCAATATGATTCATTGGAAATAACAGAGAAACAAGAAGCAAAGCAAGAGGAGATGTATGATCGAATTGAGATTGAACTCCGAGGGGTACAACAAGCCCTACAGTCCAGCCGCACAGTCTCCACTACACCGGGAGAACTAGAATTGGGAGATTATCCAACCCAACTCCACCACCTAGCCGATACAGTCGAAGCTCTCTTTCGACTAGCACAAGAAGAAACAGAGCAAGCCACCGAGGATTTGACACAAGTACAAGGAGTACTCGTAGAGAAACATAGTGATGCAGAACGGGAAAAGCTTGCTCTCCAAGAAAAGTTTGATGAAGAAAAAGAACAACTACAACAAGAAAAGGGACAGTTGATCGTGGAGAAACTCCAAGTAAAAGAAGCGGTCAACAGAGCACTTCACTCTTGATAGTTTTAGAAATCAAGGTAGAAAACCAAGTTACACAACAATTGAACCAACTCGCAGAATCCATCCAGCAGCTACAACAACGCATAGCAAATTTGGAGCTACGTGTTGTACCTGAGACCCCACAAGATGTAAGAGACCAAAGAGAAGCAATCGCCCGGACCGCAGTTGAAAGGCTAAAGGATCTTACCCTGGAATATAAGCAACTCACTGATCACAATGCCTAGACCTATGAACAACTCACAGAGAACCCAAAACTGAAGGCACTAGAATTGTAGCTCCAAGAGGCAAAGTATCAAGCCGAAAAGATATAGGTGCAATTGAAGCCCTTGTCAGTTGTGGAAAGAATGAAGCGATCCCAAGAGCAGGGGACCACCCAACAATAGATCCACACTATCCAGAGTAGAGTTATGGAGGTAACTCAAAAACTCCAACCTGTACAAGAAAAGGCTTACCAATTGTTTACATAGGTAGAAGGCCAAGGAGTAGAGCTAAAGAAGGTTGTCACTATAGATGAACAACATATAGAGGGACCTATCAACGATGCAGTCATCCAAGAGTTCATTGATCAGAAGTCCTTAGCACAACAACAAGTCGAAGCAGCTTGATCCAAGCTCAAGAAGTTCGAGGAAGAACTAGTCAGACCAGAGTAACTCGGGATGAGTCACAGGTGAGTGTTGGGGACCTGTTGGCCCTTGACCAAGTTTTGAGGGTTCTTGGTCATGTTTGACCATTTTGGACTTCGACAGACTATCGAAGGAGGAGCGCAATATGAATCAGAGATCGCAGGATCTCAACCCCTTCTTGGGATTTGGGAATATGTAATGGGTATGGGAATGTCAACCCATGGGTTTACCCATGCTTAGGCCTATTTTGTAATATATAAATAGATGTCTAGGTGATGTAGAGAAGAAGAAGAAGAGGCATCTATGTGATGTTGTGATAAGTGCAAGTGTGGTTTGTAAATGATTTGTGCATACCATGAGAGACTTGCATATCTAAGTGCAAGTGGTTGTAACAGACTGTGAGGGAATTTGTGCTATAACGCAAGGAAGAAGGATCTAGCGAGCTGCACAGATATTTTGTCCTATGCGGAGTAGGGTTTTGAGGCTCTGTGCATGTAACCTATTGAAGAAGCCAATAAAGAATAAGAGTTGGTGACATATCCCTAGGGTGGGGATGAACCACGTATATGTTGTGTTGTTCTGCTTTGTGCGATGTGTTGGTGTATTTATGTGTTATTTTCTAAGTGCTTGATATAGATAGATAGATAAATCTATTTATTCTTTGTGATTATGATGAATCTGGATGCTATATTTGAAATAGGTGAATGTGCCTAGTGCTTAAATTTGCTAGATCTGATCCATTTATTTATGCTAAATGGTTAAATACATTAGATCAGGGTGAATGCTGCGATGCTTTGTTTTCTCTGCGGAGTAGATATTGGTTAAATAATGATGAACTAACTATTCTAAGTGTTCTATCAAGTATTATAATCACAGATATATGTCCCAACTAAGGTTGCAGACACCTGAGTCCTACAACCACCCCTGCCTCTACCTCGGGTGAGACTTCATCTGCTTTGCAGGTGTTTCCAAAAGGGCCGATATTTAGGGTTTTGTTGGTGTGCTGTTGTAGCGTTGAACCCTGGGTCTGCCCCTGTGCCAAAAATTTTCAACTCATCAAAGGCATTATGTTGTTTTTCCCCCCACTGGAAACTCCTACTGCCTACTATTATTGCATGGAGTGGTGCAACTACTGCTAAAAATGAAGCTATGAACTTCTGCAAGTATCGTGTTTCCCCAACAAAGCTCCTAACTTTTGTGCAATTTATAGGAACTAGCCATTTCATAATGGCCTCCATCTTGGAAAGATCTATTTTGAGCTTTCCTCCACCGATCACATACCCCATATACAACAAAGAATTCAGAGAAAACTTAAATTTATTGATATTGGCTAGAAGTTGGTGCTTCTTTAGGGTCTCTAACACCTGCATAATATGTGATATGTCATCCTCCTAGGTAGCACTATAAACCAATATATCATCCAAATAGAAAATACTAAATGAATCTATATAAGCCTCATAAAACATCATTCATTAGTCTCATAAATGTAGTTGGCATGTTGCATAAACTGAATGGAATAACCAACTACTAATACAAACCTTGCCTTGTCTTGAAGGTATTCTTACAGGTATATTATTCTTTGAATCGTACCTAGTGATATCTTGTTTTCAAATAAATCTTAGTGAAGTACTAAGAATGTTGCAGTAGATCCAAAAGATCCCCGATCCTCAGAATAGGGTATTGATTCTTTAGTTCAATCTTGTTCAATTCCCTATAATCGATACGCATTCTCCAAGTCCTATCCTTCTTGGGAATAATTATGATGGGTGACCCACTGTTTGAAGGGAAAATTCCCTATGGTTGTGGGAAAACCAAAATAGATCAATGACCGTGTAAATAAAAGCAATTTCCAAGAAACTCAAATAGCAAGCAAACTATAACTGATCTGATCAAAATAACTAAATTTCAGGAAAGAAAGCAAGAATAATTTACCCAAGATCCAACGTTCAATGTATATCCAAATCTTTAAGTTCTTTCGATCCTTATTTATTTCTCCTTCTCGAACTTGCAAAACTTGCACACATAGGACTACAATAGAAGGTAGTTATACTGATAACTAACTAGTTAATTTGATCAAATATAGAAATATTTACAACAATCAGTGTTCTAGTCAAATAAGTATTCAAAAACATTGAATTACACATTAAGAAAAGCATAAATCGAAGGAATGAGCATCTTTTTATTAAAAACAAAAGTTTGAGGTGAAACCGTTACCCTCTATGTCGTGAAACTGCTCCTTGAAAGGACCCTAGGTCCCTCCACCCAATCTACTGCAAATACATTATACCTTCGACGTTGATAAACCAACAGATCCAAAGAGAACCGATAATATCTCTTGATCATATAGGAGAGTGTACATGAATGGTTGGAAACAAAGTTTTCTAAGTCCGAGGACTAGAATAACAAGGGAAATTTAGGGGCTTGCAGACATGGTGAGATTCAACTAGCATTGTTTTACTTTATCATGAATCCATTCATTACCTTTCTCCTTGGATTCATGATCTATTTAAGTCATCTCCAGAAAGACGATTGAGTATGGGAAAAAGGAATTAGGAAAATAACAAAAATAGTGACTCAACTCGCAATTACATGATTTTTTTTTTTGAGCATTTAATGACATGTACACAACTTTCCTTTGATCAACCTGTGTATACACATGTTGCATAACTTCTAGGGAGCATACAAGTTCCGAAAAAGTGTTTTTTAGATAATCCAAAGGAGGTATGGGGAAAAGGTGTATGAAAGTAGGATAGGGACAAGGCCAACAAATGTATCAATGCTTCAGTGTTGGAAATTGACAATATAACAGATACCCCCTAATATGTGAGGTTAGCAGAGAAAATGATGGTTGAAATACATTATAATTCCTTAAGATGAAGAAGCAGTAAGCCAGGGTGAAGGTCGCCATCATCCGATCTAAGAAAATCAACCAACAACAAAAACAATTCAGAATACTCTCCATGCTCAGGTGTGATAATAAGCATGGCCACCAATCAAGTACATTGCAGATCCATGAAGAATGTATATATATAAAATACATGACCATGACCACAAAAAATAGACATAGTGGATCCATGTCAAAAGGAGATCATATCCACAAAAGGGATACACAATGGATCTATCTCTCAAAATCAGTGAAGGATATTTGGAGACAAGAGTTGAATAATGGATCCTTCATAAGTACCGATGACAAAAGTGGGTAATGGTATTATCCAACGAAACTCAGGAAACAACATAAAATTGGTGATGCTACTACATTTCTGAGCTCTTCAAATCCATCGTTGTGGTATGAGTCTACACTATGTGAATATATGTGTTGAATTCAAATACAATGAGACACTATTTGACTATTTTTCATTGATGTATACCATTAAAAAATGCGATACAAACCACTGATAATGATAATGGGCGTCAAGGTACCTAGTACAATATAACAAGTGCGAATAGAGGATTTGATGTCAAACACTTGGTAGAATCTATCGATCAGGGGAAATTGATGCATTCCCACTATCAATAGTGAGGGAACCTGCCACTGATGACTACAAACCCCAAGGTACTATAAAGGCTCTAGATCCTTATCCTAGAGAAATATTTTTAAAGTCGATAGGAAGAGATCCACCGGAATAGAAAAAAGGACAAATATTTGGAATAACTCAGATGAAAAGATTGAAAGGACCCACCATGAAGTACATCTCTCCCATGCACCATATGGAAATAGTGCACGAAATATACCCTCTTAATAACAACCAATAATGAAGACTACTAACAAAGGCGAGGAAACCACCAATGAAAACAAATGGAATCCAAGGTACTACATGAACCCCAATGTGTTAATAATTTTTTTTTCATCGAACAGAAGGGAAACCGCTCATTGAACAACCAATGATGAAACATCATCTATTGAGCACAAGGTCACCTATCAATTATGTAAATAGGGCAAAGGTGTGACTCTAGGTCAAAATATTAGAGCAATGTGTCATAGTCGATAAGAGTTGAACTTCTACTAGGAAGTCAATGGGGACCTTCCATACCGGCACAAGAATAGGAAAATATACTTTTGATTCTGAGAGGTACTTGACATATGGGAAGGAAAAAATGCAAATTCAAAAATTTTGTGGAATGGTCGACACAGGATAAGTTCATTTGAACAAAAACACAACACAATGAAGTGACTGAGGCAGGATTGAATGAAAATGAACATTGACATAAGTTTGTGATATTGGAGGCAACAACAAACTCTCCATAATGACTAGAAGAATAACTAGCAGAAGGAGTAAGAACTCTGTGTATCTGGTTTAGTTTCCTAAATCCATACTAAACCCAAATTGTTGAGACGAGACTCATCAAAGCAAAATATAGACTCAAACGATTATCTTATACAAAAAATAGGTTCAGTAGGTGTCTAAAATTGAAATATAGTAAAAAACTATATAAAACGTGGGTAAATTTTTATTAAAATAGTGAATTTTAACCTGAATTAACTTTTCATTTGAGTTTTTACCAATATAGTGCAAATTGAGTAAAAACCCTCCAATATTTTGGTGATCATTATGAGAGCTATAGGGATCATATTCAAGCGCCGCTTAAAGCAAGTTGGAAAGAATTTAATCCTCTTCATTTTCATCCATAAATGTTTTCAATTATGAAAAAATTTCGTGTGTATTTTATTTTTTGAAAGGACGCACTTGTACACACCTCTTCTTGGTGCAGGGCACATGTACCTAGCCCTATATGCTCTTTCCTTCAACGAAAAACACGTATATACGCGACTGTCACCAAACGAAAGCACATGTATGTCTGGAAAATTGGAAAAAATAAATATCAACCCCTCTTCACTCCTTGTAGATTTCAAGATGGTTATTGAATGGAGGTAACAAGAGAATGAAGAAATTGATAGCCAAGTCCTTGAAGATGATGAGGCCTTAGAATCCATCTATCAATGTGGACTAAATAAATTCTTCAAAATGAGCAACATGCGGGTTCTAAAACAATATTTTTTAGCTATTGATTAGTTATTGGGAATCAGACGTCGATGCTTATATGATTGATGGCCAATCTCTAAAGATAGAGGTTGAAGACATTTATTTCATTACTGGACTCTTGCAAAGGGAGATGTCACAAACCTCCATACTCGAGGAGGAGGAGGAGGAATGGCTATATAAGATTACATTACCTTATATTGCACCCCTAGAACACAACGGGTTGCGAGCCAAGTCCTAATCTGTAAAATCAAAAGCTTGAGTCTCAAAATTATCCTTTTAAGTATCGCAAGGATTGTCATATATGTGGCAGTACATTAGTCTTCAATGCCATGTGGCAGTACATTAGTCTTCAGTGCCACAAATGTTCTATGCAATATAATATTTTCAACCTACGATATATTATTGGAGCTCGACATTGTTGCAGTGTATGAATACACAACTTATCGAGTGTAAGCAAGGGAAAATGAAATTTTTTGGACATGGTAGTATATTATGCACCTTATTTTTTGACAGGGTACCTACAATCAGTTTGAAAGTACGTGTGGATCCTCATTTGTGTAGGACACCATGTATGGCTAAGTGGAGTGGGTTGATTCTATGATTGGGGGGTGGATGGATTTCCAACCCGTATGACGATGAATTATTCCATTGGTGGGAGAGGCAAGTCATAGCTGTTGACGATTATCCATATGAGGGAATCGATTTTAGTTGAGATGAAGGCATGCCCATTATTTTTGAATGACTAATTCAAATTATGCATCCTCTTGCTAGCATGCTATGCTTAATGTCTCCAACTTTTATACCTTTGCATGTGGATCTTAATCTTCTATTTCTAACTTTAAGTTTGAATTGCATAATCATTGATCCTTCTTTTTTATTTGAGACTTGGCACATGCAGTTTTCAAAATGCTTATCCACAACCAACCATGATTACCATGAATAAAACCATCGCTCATTTGTAAATTTTCAAAGGTATAAAATATAATATTTATGATGTATTGGAAAGTATACTTTTAAGTGCACGACTGATCTCATTTTGTTGTGTTGCGGGAGCAGGATTGTAGAGCCACTTCATTCGTGTGACTGCGCCATCATTGAGATGCATGCAGCGGAATCCGTTGATCTTTATCCACAACCTCGACCTTGATTATTTCCAAGCTTCTCCTTATAAGGAAGCATATTACCTTGGTTTGCAGTTGTATCGAGGTATGAAGCCCCCAAGGCTGTCAGATCGACCTTCCTCATAAGACTGTCCCTAAAACTCTTCAGATTGATTTATACTGGGTCCTTTTTTAGTCTTACCTCTTGCCAAAAACCAGACCAAAATCCCATTCAATTTCTTGGTTGAAAGTCCTTGTCGTGGCATCGCTTGATGCATGTTCTCTATCTGTCACATTTTCCTTGACCTAGTTGTATTCCTGATCCTCACGGTCTTAGTAGGTCCGCCCTTCGATATGAACATCTTGATTATACTGACCTATTTAGTACACTTTGTTGGTATCGATCTCCTTCTCCCATTCATCGTTACTTGTGACGTTGATTCGCCACATGAAGTGTCACATTATTCTCCTTTGTCTCTTTCCCTTCATCGTAGCTGAATCACAGGTTTTTTCATCGCCATATGACCTAGATCCTCTCCATGACGCCTTGTTTCTTAAATCCTACCTTATATTCCTTATTCCTAATGTCGACCTCTAGGTGCGAAACCCTAACCAACGAAACCCTGAGCGGTGGAATAATGAGGGACATGGAACCTTGACTTGTGTAAATTGACCTATTTTCCTAATTTTCAATTTTATTTTATTTTTATTTTGTACACATTTTTGTATAGATTTTTATTTTATTTATTTTTGTAATTATTTATGTTCATTTTTCCCATGGTTTTACAAAACCACATGGTATAGTCCGTGGTTTTTCCCCATGTTTTTTCCCTAGAATTAATTTGGGTATTTACTTTTACTAAGGGGAAAACCAATTCACATTAGATATTTGTTTTACATGGGGTAAATACATTTTTACATGGATAAACTATTTTTGTTAAATAAACAAACCATTTGTTACCTAGTGTGTTTTGACCAAGACCCATGATTTAACATGTACATCTTTTTTTTTCATATATAAACCTAAAACTAAAAAAAAAAAAATGAATTTTTATTTTCATATATATTTATTTTCTTTTTTTCATTTTCATTTTAATTTCATTTTCCCTTTTCCCCCTTAAATCCTAACTTGTACATACCCATTCTATTTTTCCTTTTTTGATTTAGTTTTAATTCAATCTTTTTATTTATTTTTCTTACCCACCAATATTTAATGTAACATCCTAGGTCCATCTTCATTGGCCCTCATAGGTGCTTTGTGACAATTCCCATAAAAATTTAACATTTAAGACACAAATCCATATTTTTGGAGAATCCTTCCTATTTTCATGGAATCTCTCCTACCTTTCCTCTCGAATACCTTTAGGAATTGTATGAATATTTTATTAATAAATCAAGCCACGGGGAATCTTACCTCAAACCTACCTCTTTGGTTTTTCACTCATGAGTTTACCGAGACTTTTTTTTTTCCAAGGAAAAATTACTCAAATTTATATATAGTATAAATTCATCTACAATATGACAGCATCAAGCAATGAAATGCAGTCCATGAGCCGAGCATAATCATAAAGTAGCCAATACAAAAAACCTGTAACCGAGGCAGATACAACGATCCATCGAATGTCCATATCCATCGAATGACCATACACAAAACTTATTAAACATAATCCCAGGTACGCCTGTAGCTCCAAATCACCAACATCCGAGGCCTTCTCAACAACAGTCGGTTATACAGGCCTTTCCAATTCAGAATGAATACGGCCTCCACAGGCAAACCATATAAAAACAATACAAAGAAGAAAATGGGAGGGTAACATAATCAGAAGATTAAGATCCACATTATGGGCGGGTAACATAATCTTAGTAGGTCCGCCCTCCAATATGAACATCTTGATTATACTGACTTATTTATTACACTTTGTTGGTATTGATCTCCTTCTCCCATTCATCGTTACTTGTGACGTTGATTCGCCACATGAAGTGTCACATTATTCTCCTTTGTCTCTTTCCCTTCACCGTAGCTGAATCACAATTTTTTTCATCGCCATATGACCTAGCTCCTCTCCATGACGCCTTGTTTCTTAAATCCTACCTTATATTCCTTATTCCTAATGTCGACCTCTAGGTGCGAAACCCTAACCAACGAAACCTTGAGCGGTGGAATAATGAGGGACATGGAACCTTGACTTGTGTAAATTGACCTAATTTCCTATTTTTCAATTTTATTTTATTTTTATTTTGTACACATTTTTGTATAGATTTTTATTTTATTTATTTTTGTAATTATTTATGTTCATTTTTCCCATGGTTTTACAAAACCACATGGTATAGTCCGTGGTTTTTCCCCATGGTTTTTCCCTAGAATTAATTTAGGTATTTACTTTTACTAAGGGGAAAACCAATTCACATTAGATATTTGTTTTACATGGGGTAAATACATTTTTACATGGATAAACTATTTTTGTTAAATAAACAAACCATTTGTTACCTAGTGTGTTTTGACCAAAACCCATGATTTAACATGTACATCTTTTATTTTCATATATAAACGTAAAATTTAAAAGAAAAAAAATGAATTTTTATTTTTATATATATTTATTTTATTTTTTTCATTTTCATTTTAATTTCATTTTCCCTTTTTCCCCTTAAACCCTAACTTGTACATACCCATTATATTTTCCCTTTTTGATTTAGTTTTAATTTAACCTTTTTATTTTTTTTCTTACCCACAAATATCTAATGTAACATCCGAGGTCCATCCCATTGTCCCTCATAAGTGCTCCGTGACAATTCCCATAAAAAATTATCATTTAAGACACAAATCCATATTTTTAGAGAATCCTTCCTATTTTCATGGAATCTCTCCTACCTTTCCTCTCGAATACCTTTAGGAATTGTATGAATATTTTATTAATAAATCAAGCCACGGGGAAGCTTACCTCAAACCTACCTCTTTAGGTTTTCACTCATGAGTTTACCGAGACTTACTCACATTCACAAGTCAAAACCTTACCTTCCCAAACACTTATGTCATATTAAACTTTGGAAATTCCATGTTTCACGTGCATCATAATGATTTTACCAAACATTCATTAGAAATATTTGAACCTTAGAAATTATTTTGACATTCGTTTGGGTTCTAACTTTTTCTAAAATTTTAACTTTTTTTTTTTTATTATTGTTCGACACTTTTCACGTCGGGGTTTTTCATGGGAAAGTTAACCAAGTTTTACCAAAACCTATTTACCGAATGCTATACCATCGGAACTATATGTCTCATAAATGTAATGTTTATTGTTTATTATACCATTCTGAACGTGCCAATCCGACCATCGGAAGATTAGACTATTAGAAGACTATGTCTAAACACGACCATTAGAACATGAATGGAATTTTGGTATTATATGGACTTTGGTTGTATTTTAAATTTTAAATTTTTGGGATATTTTATATGATTTGTTTGCACGTGGGTGAGGGGTTATTTCCTTAATTAATTTTGATTGGGGTTATATATATAATTAATTTTGGATTTCACGTGGATTAGAGGACAATTTTTCAATTTATTATTTTGATTTTGATTTTTTATTTTATTATTTCCTAGTTTCACA
>SNQJ01S0041791.1:19639-30559 GCA_010110895.2 Picea sitchensis
CCTCTCTGATCATTTTCCAGCAATGGTGGAAGAAGTTGACGGTAAAGCCATCTGGTCCCGGGGCTTTACCTTTTGGGGTCTCCTGCAGGACCTGATCTACTTCCTTGAGCGTGATGGGTCATAGCAAGGCGACATTCTGCTCTTCTGTGATTAAAGTGGGTACGTGTTGCGTGAACCTGGTGGTGGCTTGAGATATTTCCTTTTGAGGTTTCATCAAGAGGTTTTGGTAATAGGCGCGCAACTCCTCCTCCAAATCCTCATGGGAGTGGATGATTTTCCCATTGTCTGAGATTAACTGAGTGATGTGATTGGTATGCCTTCTTTGAATGGTGGACCTGTGGAAGAACTTGGTGTTTCTATCACCCTCCTTGAGCCTTTGGATGCGTGACTTTTGTCACCACATGATCTATTCTTGGAATTTTCTTTCCTCGAGCTTTTGGCTTATTGCTGCTTCCTGAGCTTTGAGGTCTTCAAATATCCCCTGCTCACGGATTTGACTTTGAACGATGCCCATTTGGTCTGTTAGTTTCTTTTGGGCTTCGAAGATGTTTCCTAAGGTGTGTTTGTTCTATCTTGAGCCTCTACTTGAAGTTTTTAAGTTTCTACTGGAATCTGTACATCTTGGAACCGTAAGGTACTGCCGCCTCCCTCCACCAGGTGTGGATTTTTTGTTGAAAGTCTAGGTGACTAAGCCAGAATTGTTCCATCTTGAAGGGTTTTTGGCCTGGGGTGGAAGGAATGTCCAACCATAATTGGATAGGCTAGTGGCCTGACCCATGGACATCGAGAATACATGTTTCTAGATATGTTCCTTCCAACATGAGGGAGTCCAAGAGAAGAAATCAGTCCAGCCTACAAGCTATTTGATAGGATTTGATTCTTCGATTTGTCCAGGTGAAGATGTCATTTGAAGTTTTTGTGTCGATGAGGTTTGAATTGTCTATGAGGTTTTGAAAATCCCTGGACTTTGCTTCAAGGCGACGTGCTCCCCCTCTCTTCTCGTCCAGATTGCATATCATATTGAAATCTCCTCCCAATATCCATTTGTTCCCCTTGGTTAGGGTAGCCAAGTACTCCAGATTCCTTAGGAAGGCTTTCTTATCCCTCGAAATGGATGGTCCATAGATGTTTGTTAGGTAGTCAGGTTTGTTGGAGCCAATGAGTCGGTAGGTTGCTGAGATGGAGCATTTAGTTGTGAAATGTTTTTCCAAAGTGACTGAGTTTGGGTTCCAAAGTAAAGCCAGACCCCCGGCTATGCCCGTGGCTACCGTGTTTATCCCTTTCCCTTGCTTCCAGCAGCAGATGAGGAGCTTGTCCATATCTTCAGTGGCACATTTTGTTTCTTGGAGCATCATTATATAAAGTTTCTCTGCTATGATCATATCCTATGGTAGCTTTTTCTTACTACGATCGTTGATTCCTCTTATATTCCAAGAGATAATATTCATGATGAGGATGGGGAGGGGATGGGGGGAAAGATGTCCAAGATGAGATGGATTTGACCTGATTTAACCATGAAGTTCCCTATCTCTTGGATGAGCTTGCTAGTTGATTTTCATCTCCTTTTCTTTTCATCTTTCTGGGATTTGCGTTGTTCTTTCTGTGTATTTCCTTGTATTCCCAATCCTGAGCTAGTTCTGGCAGTGGATCCTGCTGAGGAGTTAGGGAAGACCTTATGGGATTTTCTCAGTTGGTATGGGGGTATGGTATAGAGTTCCTGGTGTCGATAAGCGTGTTCCAGGTGCTCCAAGTCAACGGCCGCCAATTCTTGCTCCTCTATATCCATTTCTGCATCTTCGTCTTCGATTTATGATTGTTCCACGATTGTAGTGTTGGAGCCAGGTGGGGGAGTGGGTAGGGTCGGATCTTGGGCTTCCTCTGCTTTCCCTTTCTTGTTTTCTAAGGTGTTTTCTCTATAGACGGAGCCTCTGAGGCGTCCAAGTTCTCTGATTGTTGTTGCAGAATCTCATATTGGTTGCTTGAGGTCGGATCTTTGTTTGCCTAGGCTACCAGTCTTCGTCCTCCTTATTTGCGCCTTCCTGGCACCTGGATAAAGTCATCTTTGGTTTTGTTGACTTTTGGGTTACCATATTTTCTTATTGCATTGAGGGGGCAGTCCCTAAAGAGGTACCCATGCTCATGACATTTTCTGCATCTGAATGAAATGTGTTCATAGTCAATGGTTTGCAACCAGTCCTCATCATGATATTCTAGGGAAATAAATACTAGGAGCGGCTTGGCGATGTTCAGGTAAATGAAAATGCGCGCATAGGAGGTGTATCTTCTTTGTTTCGTTGCCTTCGAGGATTTGACATACACTCCAATGGTGTTGCCAATGCTATCCATTACCTCTTCTAGCCAAAACTCCTGCGGCAGGGAGTATATCCTTATCCATACTGGGGCATGCGCGAAGTCCTTTGTTTCAGGGCTGAATTTCTCAGTCCAAAACCTCAAGAAGAGCCTTGCCGAGTTGAAGAAATACGACCCTCCATCAAAAATGTGATTTATTTCCTCTAAGTTATGCAGGATTATGGTAAAGAATCCCTTGGAGCCCAGTTGTAGGTCATAGTGTCCTTTGGGCTTCCACCATTGATGTATCCATTTTACCAGTTCACGTTCAGAGGGCCAAAGCCCTTAAAATTTGCCCACTAAGGCGTAGTCTCTCATGTATTGCTTCTGTTCCTCGATCCTCAGTGTGCTTATGATACATTTCGGGGCTTGTGGCACCTGGGGAATGCATTTCCTAGGTATCCATGGCCGTGACACGCTTGTTGATGTCGATGTTTTCCTTGAATCAATATCCATCTCTTTGTCCTTGAATGCGCCCTCAAATAGTTGTTGTGAGCGAAGATCTGGTGGAGGCTCGAATGTTAGCCACGTGAAACCCCTTCCGTTGTTTCCATGCGTTGTCGCATCACTATAAGAGGAGCCTCGAGTAGCAATAACCCTAACCCTAATGCCTTGGCAACATTTTCTATGGACCATATTAATATCAATCCACCTCTCCTCTTTAATTATTATTGCAAAATTTTATTAAAAAGTGGTACCTTTAAACATACTTTCATAATTTATCTTCTAATTATTATTGCACAATTTTATTAAGAACTCGTACCTTTAAACATACTTTCATAATTTACCATATATTAAATAATAATAATAATAATCTATTTTTAAGGTCACGGCCAAGCCAACACACCAAATTGGTGGATGAGACCCCCTTGTTTGTGGTACAAGGGACCCCCCTCCGCCCAGGATTTGACTGGTAAAGTCTACGAAGGTATACATACCCTACCCCCCTCTGGATTTGAACCTGTGACCTCTTAAGAGGAAACACATGTTCTTAACCATTGATATTAAATAATTAAATTAAAATTAATAATAATTTTATTTTATTTTTAAGATGTTTTAAAAGATTTCCGCTAACACTTAGTAATTTTTATTCTACACTAAAACTTTTATTGCATAGAGAGTAGAGAAGATGTTGAGAGATTAGGTTTAAAAAACAATAAAAATAATAATGGTAATGTAGGTTCATATTTGATAAATGTGACCACTTTGAAATTTGTGAAAGATGTTGTCTAACTGTTTTAAATCTTTGCCCTCCCAACATAAATCCTCATGACAATTTTCTGTTTTGCATTTTAAAATGTAGAAACCAGATTTTTTAGACGTTGTCTAACTTTTTTAAGTCTTTGCCCTCCCAACATAAATCCTCACGACAATTTTCTGTTTTGCACTTTTAAATGTAGAAACCAGATTTCAGGCCAATATCCCCCCGATAAAATGCCAAAATAATAAAAAAACTCAGTACATTTATACTAGTGCTTACTTCATCTTATATTTCACGGATAACTGAAATTTTGAACGGTCAAAATACACCATGAAAACCGATTTTCCAACCTTGTTTGTGGCTATGAACGCCGTGATTGAATATTAAATCTATATTTGACTCTGACCATATTAAATTTCTATTGCCAGTGGCTTCATGTCATTTATTTATTCACATGGACAACCGCCAACACGCGTTTTCTTGCTTGCAGTGGTTCGGGGAGACAGATTAGTGAGAGAGCAGCCGCCCGCTTGTAAGACAGTCTCGCCACCAGAGTGTCTGTTCAGCCTCTCGGTATCCTCCTGCTCCCTCTGTAACAAGAATTCCCTTAATGGCTCCGGGAGATAGAAATGGTAGCGAGAACGTGGCCGATGCGGATGTGAATGGTGCCAAGGAGGTGAAATACATAGGCGTAAGAAAGAGGCCATGGGGTCGATACGCGGCGGAGATAAGAGATTCTTCCATTAAAAGACGCAGGTGGCTGGGCACCTTCGACACGGCCGAGGAGGCAGCGACAGCATATGACAATGCTGCCAGAAATCTGAAGGGAGACAAAGCCAAAACCAACTTCCCAGCTCCCTCCCTCAGTCTCGACACCGCCCACATCAACAGATGCACCACCGCCGCCACTGCCAGACTTCCGACCCCTCCGCTTCCCTCTCCGCCTGCTCAGCATGGCAACAACAAAAATAAGTTGTCTGCCAATATCGCTAAACAAGGGAAGCCCTTGACGCACATTTACATGAATGAGAGAGTGGGCAATCACAGCATGAGTCCCACAGCTACGACTATTAATATTCCCTATCTCATGCCCAGCACTCTTGTTCTGCCGCTGCTGCAGCCGCCGCCGGAGGTGCAGATGTCGTTGTGGGGGCTTCAGATGATGAAGAAACCCAATGGCCATGAGTGGGTGGGAGAGGGTGTAGTGAAGAGTATACTTCCTAAACCCTCGCAGACTGGTGATTCGTCTTCCTACTCAGAAGTGATAGACACGCAACTCTCTCCTCCTGCTACAAAGAAAAAAGCGACGCCGAGATCATTCGATTTGAATCTTCCAGCGCCAGGGGGAGAAGATTACGAAGATGAGCGTTTACCCTCTCTCACTCTCTCTCTGGGATTGGATTTTTTGAGAAAATCCTCAGTGGTACAGAAGGATTAGCTATAAACAAGATGTTTGATTGATATGGTTCATGATTGTATGAACTGATACTGATGTGGTCTATTTTCGTTTCAGCGCTTTCTTTTTCCTGTTTACAATTTTGTGACTTTCTTCTCCGTGTGTTTTATATTATAGCAGGGATCTGTTCCTGTTACCAGTTTTTAGTCATTCATTTAAGTTAATACTGCAAAATTCAATGCGCAGCTTCTGCAGATTTATTGTAATGGACAAAGCTGTTATTATTTAATGTAAAACCTGATCAATCTATCTTTCTGAACTCCCTTAATTTTTTAAATTTCATTGTGCTCATAGTTCTTTAAAATTAACTCTTTATGTTGCAGTATAAGCCTCTGTATCTTCTTTATGTTGCAGTATAGGTCTTTCAGGATTTAGATTTATACACTAAATTATTTATGTTAAATTAGTTTGTGAATATTAATCGAAATAATTTCTATCATTGTAAAACCATTTCCTTTCACGGCTTAAATAATTATTATATTTTGAAATCATAAACTTATAATTTAGAATTTTTAAGCATAAATTTTGCCAAAAATATTACATTTACATAACAAAAGAAAGATGAAATCAACAAATTACATTTAAAAAATATCATAGTTCTTATGACTAACCTTTCAACATTGTAATACAAACTTATCAAAATTTGATTTAGACCTTCATTTACTCAAAATTAGAGTGTTTCTAATTAATTAATAATTGTAGTTTAAAACATATTCTATAACTTCTTATATTGTAAGCATATTGCTTTATATGCAATTATGTAACAATTGCAAACCTCTCGTTATAAGTTTAAACTCATCAAGTGGCTATGCTATTATGGAACATTTGCAAACCTACTTGGAATAACTTCAAACCAATCGAGAGTTGGTGAGTACACATTCACCTAAGCTAGGTGAGATGTTAAATAAACAAATTTAAGTAATACATAAGAGTTAAATTATAAACATAAATCTTAATAAAAAAAATTAAGTACTAAATAAGAGTGAGTTGGATTATAGTAGTTTTTATTGTTAACTAAAATTTGTAATTTAACTTGATTATATATGAATAAGAATGTATAAAGTTGTTGGCAGCCACACATGTTTTCGTTTTTTTAAACATGATTTAGAGGCATTTCATTTTTTGTAGCTGCCATCACCCTGTTTATAAACACTTTTACAAGTTTATTATGATTGATTGGGTTAAAGCCTAATTCACTATTTTCTACTATTTTGATTTTCGATTCTTCTATGTTTAATTCATGACTACAAGCATGAATTAAACTTAGAATTTGGCTTCTCGTTTTCATGATTTTTTCCTTAGGTTTATCGTTCAACAAACCATTCATTTGAAATTAAAATGTAAATCTTATAAAATGGTGGTTAGACACATTTTGTTTGTGATGGATACGATTATTATTTCAATGGTGTGATAGTTTCGATTTGAGCAAAGCTTTGATGTTTGTGTAATGTTTCTGTCATGAATTTATGGTCATATCAATAGGTTTTCGAATTAACGTACACCTTCTGTACCCGTGTCCTTATCTCACCCTACTAGCATAATGCATTAACGATCCATTCATTACAAGAATAGGGATTCGACTCTGTATGTCCGGCTCTCATTACCAGGAATGACAAAGCATTACAATCAAACCCTCGCTGATTACCCCCACTATGTGCTATGATAACACATAGCTTTTGTTATGGCCATTTCTTCACTATCCATTCAGGTTTGTTCCTATCGCTCCTACCGTTCAAACATAAAACTATTTTGAGTCATCCCTGTTACATTCTGGTTACATTTGTCATGGCACCTGTGAGGTGAATCCAACCAAATGGCTATGTGTTTCTTTTCTAAGAAAACCCATAATTGCATGTCAAAGACATGTTTTTGCGAGAGCAATTCTGAGCAAACGGTTACGAATTAGTCCAAACCCTTTAAAACACATTTTGGAAATGGGGCCATTTACCTTCACTATCGGTAGATTCTTCAGAAACAAATCCATTTCAGAGGTATGTTTCATTTTCTGGACAACATTTTCTTAGAAAATTTGTTTCGCCTGAGTTTTTTTTTTCCCCTTTCCTCTCTGTGGGTGTGAATATATGCAGCAAGCGACTCAATTCTATCATAAAAAGAAGCTAAACCCTTCTATCAAAGACCTATGTGTTAATCCACACGATTACTATCTCTTCATTGAACCAAACTTCGTTCCTTTGTAAACCCCCATGGTTAAGAAACCACGATGCATTTTTTTCACCAAGAATAACATTGGAATAGGTAATGGATGTGTGGAAAGGAAGGTTCTCTCCTACTCTTGTTTCTGAGCATGATCATGGTCATATTAACAAACATTACGACAAGAAATTTCATAAAAAAAAATGAGAAACAAAGTAATGTAGATTCTGTAACGATCCCCCTGACCATCTTGAGGTTGGGGTATGCCACTCCAAAGCAACCACTCATGCTCTGACGCAAGTCGGTAACATTCCCAACCATAAAGCCGAAACATGCTACTCTAGGAACGTCCTTCGTTCCCATACTGTGGAACATAGAGTAGCATACCCAGTAGTCAACTAAGCAATGCCACCTAAATTTACTTTTTTAGACTGCATGCAACTAAACATATATATACAGCATGCTCGCGGAAGATTTACATCTAACATAACAAACCATTACTTTTTGTAATATACAAATTTTATATTAAAATAACAACAATTAACGATATGCATCATTTACAGGAAATTACCCATGTGCACACAAGCAATCATAGTCACATATATGGTAAAATCGTAACATGGACATGTAAATAACAAAATAACATATCCATATTTCATACAATTGGTACTTATCTTAGAAAGACTGTCACCAACTGCTTGCAGACCATCCACGAACCTCCTAGCCATAGATTGCACTGTTCATCACTCTCAACAATGAATCACTCTTGAGCTGGGACTGAAATCCACCCAAGGTAAGGGGATTCATATCCAGGCTAAGGGTCATGGACAATAGGAAAGACTCTGTCTCAAGTGCTCACTCAACTAACAACCTACAACCTCTCATTCCCCACATGCCTGTTCCACCCAAGGAAGTGTGCCTCTTCTCTACTCAACAATCCCTCGGCTACCCCAATTCCCTTCCAGGGATTCAGCAACAAGTCGGACGGGAAGTCTCAGAGCATTGTAGCTTCAGTTTAGCACCAACGAAAATCAATCCCCAACAATTCTCTCGCCCAGAGAACTGCTCACATCCTTGATAACCCTCTTCTTCAATCCCGCTCCAAGATAACCAGATACACCAACCAAAAGGGACGGGGAAACAGGTTTCAGAAAGGTGGAATGGTTGTCTCAAGGATAACGGAATGTATGAGTGAAATGGCCATGGATTCATTGACTGGATAACTGAGTTTTTTGGGATCACTGTCAACTATTTTCCCCCAAAACGATGGTCGGCCTGATGGTTTTTCCCCCTTCCCTTCAGTTCGTCTCCACCTTCTGTGAGAGTCATCTCCTCAGCTAAGTTTCCCCACGATATCAATGCATGTCCCCAACTTGACACTTGTCATATCAGAAGTTACTTTTATCCACTTGTCCTCAACTTTAGAACTTAGGATAAAATTATCCATACTCTATGTTTTGGGAAATATTAATATAATATTCCCTTGACTTTTGGCCCTCCCTTTCACTAACTAGTGAAGTTCAGTCCCCCATCTCTTTATCGTGGTCGGTCTACACGTAGTGATTTATTTTATATTAATCATGAGTTCATGTACAAGGTAGGCGCATTGGCCCTTTAACATCTAGGTGCGCTCGCCTAATTCCAAGACATAAGCATTCTGGCTTATAATACTGGCTCAACAACATATAATGCATATCATATACACAAAGGTTTGTTGACCTTAATATTGCGTGCACTTAGTTACTGTGTGTTGTATCCTCTGTCTCTAAGGTTGCGCACACCTTAGTTACTATGCGCGGTATTTAGAAATGTGCACATTACATCCCTTTACTGCGTGGTATATGCGCGCACCATGCCATGACAGGTATATTAAAAAATGATGTCTAAACAACTGACCAGCTTAAATATACTTGTATTATATTTACATTTTGGCTTGGTCGAGGGATATTACAATCCCCTCCCCTTATTTATGCATTGTCCTCAGTGCATCATGTACACATATACCACAAAATTCTCAAAATTCTTCAAAAAGATGCGGGTATTCTGCCCGCATTGCATCCTCATGATCCCAAGTAGCGTCTTCAGGTCTGTACCAGGTCCATTGGACCTTTACAAGCCCTATGGATCGATTCCGGATTTGTTTGATTTTTCGATCCAGGATGCACACCAGATGCACTTGGAAAGTGCCTTCTTGCTCCACCTGGATAACATCCCAATCAATAACATGATTAGCATTGGGTATATATTTCTTTAGCAATGATATATGGAAGACATTGTGAATAGACATAGATGCAAGCAATGCAATCATATAAGCAACTGGACCAATCCTCTCTAGGATTTCAAATGGTCCACAAAATATGGCTGCCAACTTGGCGCAGCTTCCCAGCTTCAAAGAACTCCTATTAGCTTTTACTTTCAAGAAAACATGATCACCCACTTTCAATTCTCTATGGGTTCAGTTTTTATCCGCATAATTTTTATGTTTGTCTTGGGTAGTTTTCAAATTCTTCTTAATTTTTAACATTTGGTCCTCGATCTCTTTGAGCAACTCTAGCCCAACTACTGTTCTATCAGCAGGGTTATCCCAACTTACTGGAGTATTTCACCTCCTATCGTAAAGTACTTCAAATGGGCTCATTTTCAATGATGCCTGGTACCCATTATTATAAGCGAATTCTACTAAATGTAAGTAGTCTTCCCATTTTGATGGTTTGTCCATCACATACATTCTCAACATATCTTCCATCACCCTGTTCACTCTTTCTGTCTTTCCATCAGACTCAGGATGGTAAGTTGTACTAAAGCTCAGATTCATTCCAAATCCTTTGAACAATCATTTCCAGAAATTGGAGGTGAATTTCGGGTCTCTATCAAATACAATCGTTTTAGGAATTCCGTGAAATCATGCCACTTCCCTTATGAAAATATCAACGACATCTATTGCCTTGTGAGTAGTTTTTAGTGGAATGAAATGGACATATTTTATAAGCTTTTCCACCACTACCATAATCGAATCATGTACCTCGCCTGTTCTGGGCAATCCCATAATAAAATCCATTGTTACCACTTCCCACTTCCATTCAGGAATGGACAAAGGTTGCAGCAATCATGTTGGGTGCCTATGCTCTGTTTTGACTTTCTAGCATTCCATACACCTAGTGATGTATTCTACAATTTCTCTCTTCATACATGCCCAAAAGTATTGGCTCTTGACCACTGTTACGGTTTTATGATATCCGGGATGCCCTACATAAGGAGAATTATGCATCTCATGCAAAATTATACATTTCAAGTCCTGAACATTTGGTACAAAAATTTTGTTCTTGTGCAACATTATTCCATCTACTCCCAACTTATAAATATCCATCTTTTGTGGTGTCTTACCTTGCTGTAGCTTTGTTATCAATTCTCTGTACTGCAGATCTGTATTTGCAGCCTCCAGAATTTTTCTTTTAACATCAGTCTGATACATGTTGATGGTTGCAGCATGAAGCTCATGTACTCTCCTGTTGAGTGCATCAACCACTTTATTTTCTTTCCCTTTTATATGCCTTATATCAAAGTCATATTCGCTTAGAAATTCTAACCATTTTCTTTGTCTAGCATTTAGATTTGGCTTATGAAATAAATATTTCAAACCGTTGTGGTATGTTCTTAGCTCAAACCTCTTTCCCATGATGTAGTGTCTCCATTTCCTCAGGGCATGCACTATGGATACCAACTCCAAATCATGAGTGGCATAGTTTCTTTCATGCTCCTT
>SNQJ01S0041792.1:0-10115 GCA_010110895.2 Picea sitchensis
TGATCCATATCTTGAGTTTGTTAGGACTTTTAGCCTATATATTGCTCATTGCAAGAGTATTGAGCGTTGTGATGTAAACTCTTGCAATGTCTCCTATGTAATTTCTTTTCCTATTAATAAAATTGTGTGTCTGAGGACACTTCAGCCATTAACCATTTGGTAAGGATTAAAAAGGAATATATCAAGAGGACCACCTTCAGGAAAAGGTATGGTCATTATGAGTTCACAGTGGTGCCAGTTGGGTTATCAAATGCACCCACTATTTTTATGTGCTTAATGAATGGTGTTTTCTAGGAATACTTAAAGAAGTTGGTCATTGTATTTTTGGATGACATCCTTGTATATTCCAAGTCATAGGAAGAGCATGAGCATCATTTGAGAATGGTGTTGCAAGTACTAAGAGAGCATCCATTGTATGCCAAATTGAGCAAGTGCTCATTTTATCAAAACATAATTCACTACTTGGGGCATATCATTTCAAAGGATGTGATAGTAGTGGACCCTGAAAAGATAGAAGCCATTAAAGGGTGGAAAACACTTAAGAATGTGACAGAAATCAGATCCTTCATGGGTCTAGTTGATTACTATAGAAGGTTCATTGTAGGGATTTTGAGAATGGCTCACCCCATCACTTCCTTGCAAAGGAAGGGGAATAAATTTCAATGGATAGAAGAATGTGAAAGAAGCTTCCAACAATTGAAGAAATTGTTAACTGGTGCTCCAATTCCAAGGATTGCAGATCCAAATTAAGACTTAAGTTTATGCACAGATGCATGTAAGGAAGGATTGGGTGGAGTCCTCAGTAAAAAATGGGTTTGTTGTATGTTATGAATCAAATAAGTTGAAAGAGAATGAAAGGATCTATGCCACTCATGATTTAAAATTGGCATCCATAGTGAAGGCCTTGAAGAATTGGAGGCACTACCTCACGGGAAAGAGGTTTGAGTTGATGACATACCATAATGTTATGAAGTATTTGTTTGATCAACCAACTCTAAATGTCAGGCAAAGCATATGGTTAGAGATTCTTAGTGAATATGAATTTGATATAAACCATATCAAGGGGAAAGAGAACAAAGTGGTCAATGCACTCACCAGGAGAGTGCATGAGTTTCATGCTACAACCATTAGCATCTACCAATTAGATTTGAAAGACAGGTTTATAGAGGATGCAAAATCTGATTTGCAGTACATGGAATTGGTAACAAAATTGCAGCAAGGTAAAATGCCGCAAAAGGTTGAGGATTATGAGTTGGGAATTGATGGAATCCTCCTGTACAAAAACAAAGTTTATGTACCCAACTCTTCTTAATTGAGGACTGAGATTTTAAAAGAAATGCATAATGTACCTTATGCAGGACATCCAGGATATTAGAAAAATATTTAGTAGTCATAAGCTAATATTATTGGCCAGGCATGAAGAGGGAGATTGTTGATTTTGTTGCCAAATGTTTGGAATTTCAAAAGGTAAAGGCTAAGCATAGACACCCACTTGATTTACTACAACCATTACCCATTCCTGAGTGGAAATGGGAAGTGGTGACAATGGATTTCATCACAGGATTTCCATGAACAAGTAAGCAACATGATGGAATCATGGTGGTGGTGGACAAGCTTACTAAAGCTTCGCATTTCATTACTATGAAGACTAATCATAAGGAAACTATTTTTTTTGATATTTATATGAAGTAAGTATCATGCTTGCATGGCATACCCAAGACAATTGTGTTTTACAAAGACCCAAATTTTACATCAAAGTTATGCAAGGGGTTATTCAAAGGGTTCAGAACAAATCTAAACTTCAGCACAACATATCATCCTCAGTCGGATGGTAAAACATAAAGGATGAACCAAGTGATCGAGGACATGCTAAGGATGTATGTGATGCAAAAACCATCTAAATGGGAAGTTTATATACACTTTGTATAATTTTCCTACAACAATGGGTATCAAGCATCACTAAAGATGAGCTCGTTTGAAACATTTTATGGTAGAAAGTAAAAAACCCCAGGAAGTTGGGACAACCCAGTTGATAAGGATTTTTTTGGACTAGCGTTTCTCAAAGAAATGGAAAAACAAATGCTAAAGATTAAATAGAATTTGAAGGGTTCCCAAGATAGGGAGAAAATTAGGGGATCATGTATTCCTAAGAGTGAAGGCTAACAAAAGCTCCCTGAAGTTGGGATTTTTTTCAAAGTTGGCAGCTCGATATTGTGGGTCGTTTGAAATACTAGAGAGGATTTGTCTAGTAGCATATAGGCTTGCATTGCCTGCATGCATGTCTATATAGAATGTATTTCATGTGTCATTTCTTAATAAATATGTACGCAATGCTAATCATGTTATTGATTGGAATGTGATTCAAGTGGAGCATGAAAGCTCTTTTCAGTTCCATCTGGTGTGTATACTTGATCAAAAAAGAAAGTGGATCCATAATCGAGCCATAATGCTTGTAATATTTTAGTGGACCTAGTACGGTCCTGAGGATGCAACATGGGATCATGAAGATCCTATGTAGGTAGACTACCCGCATCGTTTCAAATATTTTGGAAATATTGTTGTTGTTGTGTAAGTAAGTTGCATTGAGGACAGTGCAAAAATAAGGGGAGGGGATTGTAACACCCCAAAGCCAAGAGCCTGCTGAATTGTAATTATGTTTATAGGTTGGTGAGCCAAGTGTTTATAAGTTGAAGACTTATATGTTTATTAGGCTGGAGAGCCTAGATGACTAAGGCCATGATCCTGCTTTTTATATATGTAAATACACATATCATTAATAAAATTACACTTTTTGTTGTAGACCGACCACGAAGAAAGAGTTAGGGGGGAATAAGCTCCACTGGGGAGGGTAAGAGAGGGGGCTAAGTGTCAAGGCCTAGGGGATAATCTAGAGGGATTACCTCTAAGGGAATAATATTTTATTATTATTTCCTAAGGCTAGGGTGGACATGATAGGTGTTGTCCTAAGTTCGTGGGAAAGGGAACAAGTGCTAAGTGGAACTCATGCAGCTTCAGGAAGACATGTGTCAACCTGGGAGCATGTAGTTTATATCTCAGAAAACTAACTCATTGGGCGTTCCTCCTCCCCATTCTTGTGACCCTCGCGTGCTCGTAAGTTTGCCTCCTTACTTGATTCACCTACTGACTGACGTATTGAGCCATCATCTCCATCGTCGACATATGAAAAAACATGCACCCTGTAACTTCTTTAGTCTTGTCGTGTCTTAACTGTTGGTCGTTGTTGCCACACAATTCCTTGACTGAGTGTGGCTTGCTGCCATCATTTGTCCCATAATAAGCTTTGTTGTTTCCATCACATTTTCAGGAATTGACTTAGAAGCAGGTTGTTAGGCATGTGGTTTGAAGAGGTGGGTTGTCAAACCCATGGACTGAAGAAGCAGGTTGTTAGGCCTGCTAGCAATTCTCTCCAAGTGAGAGAGGTTGTTGAGGAAGTGATTTCCTAGAGGGAGCCCAACTGCAACTATAGTTCTCGAAGAATTCATGTCTGGCATGTTGTTGAAGCCCTGCAAGGGAAGTGGGGCAGTCGAAGGAATGTTGATCAGAGAAGAAGAACACTTCTTGGGGTGGTACATGCATGTGGGGAATGATATATTGAAGGTTGTTAGTGTGAGCTGGCCCGGGGAGATAATCCTTCCTGTTGACCTATGTGACTTTCTAGTTTCTCTTTCCAAGCCTAGGAATCCCTTTCCTTGTGGATTTTAGTCCCAGCTTGAGGGTGACCTACTTCTGAGCATAATGAGCAGCGTGGTATAAGGCTACGAGGTTTGAAGAAGGTCTGCACATAGTTGGTGGTCATCTATTAAAATATAAGTACAAAATCTCTGTTGATTGTATGTTGTGTAATTGTACATGTGTTATAATTGATGAATAATTCCTGGATATATCATTTATGTTGTATGTGTATTATTGTTGTTATTTCCACATTAATCTGTGTATGGTCAGAATATGTCATCTGTATGCATATATTATCAGTATGTTTTAATGAATATTTCTGTACGAATAAGTGGCATGAACATAATGTTGGAACTGTTAATTTGAGATAGATATGCATGCAAATAAATTCATAAAAATGGTATCAGATCATAAAGGTTATTCAGTGGCCTGGCCTGGCCTATTGTTTAGAGATGGGTATGTCACAAATTGGCATGAGCGATAAGAAATTTTTCCACAAAGTAGTGTTGCGTGGCCTATTGGTGGATGGGGGCGTTATATCCACACTACCAACATTTCAATGGTTATGTGGGATTGTCCACTATCTTCTTGAATCCCAAGTTAACTGGTTTATTTCCCCTTGTGTATGTTGTGTGTTAGAGGGATAGTCCTTCCTTTGGAATCCTTTAGTCATGTTACGGAAAGGGGCTGATTGGAAACCTTCATTCCGTTGATTTAATTTATCCTGCTTCTTATCTTTCCATTCTTTAGGATTTTCCGATCTTTGTTTATATTGTTCATAACACATTTTGGCCTTCCTAAATACCTCATTCAAGGATTTAGAATTATCAAATTCAATTTTGTCTTTATAAGAATATGATAGACAACTCAAGAACCTTTGAATATTTACTTTATCTTCTTTGATATAAGGAAAAAACCTCAACAAATCTAGAAATTTATTAATCAKAWCATCCATAGAAAAWWTKTCCTAGCTGCRATTCATAAAATCCTTTAGTCTTTCRTTCGTAATAAMTTTCTGATAGGTATTGTTTCYTGAAATKATTTTTGAATTYTKACCATTCCATTTKTTTTTMTTTTAATCCTTTAKCTAGGTTCAGGTGTTTCCACSYGATACTAGCCTTTCCTTTTAAATTATAAATGKTCATTCTAACCTTCATATTACTAGAATARTTATAAATTTGAAAGTATTTATTTATGTCTAGMAGACATGCTTCAACTTATTCACCAGTCCTTGATTCTCCATCAAAGGTGGAGGGATTTATAKTTTTGAATTYKTCTTCCAAGTGATCCAATTGTTTTSTCTCCTTTCATGTAGATGCCTTGTTTTTTKTCATGTGTGTTTCCTCARAAGAKTTATCTTCTCTTTTTGTTTCATGACTAGAATTCTTGGAGGACTTTTTACTGAAMTCCTCTTCCATCTCATTATTCATTGGACTCTTCTTTGTTKTTATAATGTGTAACAACATTTCATTAATTTCCTATTGATCTTCTTGAGCTTTCTTTAACTTTTCATTATGAACTTTAAACACCTCCAATTCCACAATAAGGTTCCCCATTGTTTCCAATACTTGGGTTGTTTAACTTCCCTCACTATGATGTTCTTGGTTTCTAAGGAGCTATTGATTGTGGTTCCTCTCAGGTTTGTCTGCTTCACTTTGCGCTGACATTTTTACAAAAGACAATTTTATTGTTTGTAATAATAAATATCATTTGTTAGATTTTTCCTTTAGAAAAATAATGTTCTAGTATTTCCCTTCAGCTTAAGTTTTGTAACCAACAACTCTGATACCATATGTAATAGACCCCAAAATTAGCTACAACAAAAAAATTTGAAGGGGGGGAAACTTTAGTCATATAGTCAATGAAAATATAGACCCTACAAATGATTTTCAATCAATTCATTAACCAACACATTACTTTGATTTTAACTTTCTAAAATGTTAATAAAGTTATCCATAAGGATTATAACATTCTAACCATCACGATATCTTATCATACCATTTTTATGATATTCTTGTCGTGGATGAGGGTTCCTCCCATATTAATTTAATTATAAACTTAAACAAAAGTCATACTTATAACTTAAACGAGGAGAACCGAAGGTTCTTTTCTCAAGGGGTATTTTTTTTATGGAACACCATGTTGAGATATTGCAGTTAGTACTAGGATTATTCCAATTCCATATGACAACCCATGTCTAATGAAATTTCCTATGTTTACATTACCCAACGATGCAAGGGATAGGGTGGCTCTTAAATATCCAAGCGAAAGACAACTAGAACATATACTAGGAAGTTAATGCAGTCGGTGTCATTCCTTAAAACACATTAAAGGTGTAGAAAAGCACATCATACAAGGTATACTTACCATGTACCCAAGAGTTCTGACACTTCAGGGACCTAACCAATTTAAGCCATTCACTTCATGGATTTCACATGATAACTAGGAAGACGCTTACTCTGTCATTCTTACACTACGAGCGATGGGCTCGAGACATCGTAACGATCATTGCATTAGATCTGCATACACTGCTTCATTAGGATTTCCTCCACAAACACCATTCCTTGTGGCTTGGTTTCTCTTTAGAACCAAGGAATGAATTAGTGAGCCATGGTGACTATATGAGTTGTTGTGCCTCGAATAATACAGGTAAAACTTTTGATCATTGACACTTTGTTTAGAATAAAGTTATGGATAGAGTGTTTAATTTTCTCTATTAGGATTATACAATTTGTTCCATTTTATTTATGATTTCTTTTAAAGGGTTTGAAAACTCATGAACAACATTCCAGTATGTGTAGCAGTACTGCTCACTTGTACAAAATACACATCCTATGATTTATCAGTCTCGACTTAAGCTTGAATATATGCATACTCATGGCTTTGTAAGCTATAGAAAAGGAGGTTTTGTGTATGGAAAGGAGGTTCTGTAAGTATTAGTTTTCTCTTGAATCTATGCATAATAGTCTCCTCTTAACTATGGTGAAGGGCCAATACCAAAATCCTTTTGATAACGAATTTCCGAGTTTGCCCATTGAATATCGTTATCTAGGTTCTCTTTTTGTTTTCTTGTAATTTACCGTAACCCTAGGCGCTGTTGTGTTTTTATCAATATACAATAATCTTAACATTCGGTGTAGTTACCTTATGGTAAGGAATTTTTTTTTTCTGTGAGGAAAACATTTATAGATATGACTCCTTTAAAGGATATTGCTATATCTGTAATTACTTCATTTGATTCTTGATTTTCCTATGTTAAGGGATCCCTCTGTTCCGTGTGGAAAATTTGATAGTTTTACTCTTTTAATTGTTAAAGTTATCTCTATAATTAATTTATTTGATTCTTGATTTCCCTATGTTAATGGATCTGGTTTATTCTGTGAGGAAACGTTGATATTTTTATCCCTTTTGATTGCTATCATTGTCTCTGTAATTACTTCACTTGAATTCTTGATTACCCTATGTTAAGGGATATATTTATTCTATGAGGAAGCCTTGATAGATCTCACTCCTTTAAATGTTATTGTTGTCTATGTGGTTAGTCTCTATAATTACTCTCTGTAATCACTTCTTTGTAGTTACTCTTTGTAATTACTCTCTATAATTAGTCTCTGTAATTACTTCATCTATGTAATTACTTCATTTGATTCTTGATGTAATGTGCTCCGATATAATTTCCTCTTGATAATGGATTAGTTAACTTCATAGTAATCCTCTGTTATTTGTGTCTGGTTTTAAATTCATATTTTTTTAATCTTTTATATGGATACGAGTTTGATGATTAGTCCCTTTTTATTTTGAGGAATCCCATAAGAGTTCTATGATCCTCCTCGAGATAATTTTATGCTCTTTCTCTTTTCTGTTTCTTTTTTTTCCTTCCAGTAATTCGGGGAGATAGTAATATTCTGGTTTTCCCCTTGGAAGGTTAAAAATTGTATGGTTTCAATTTCGAAAAAGGAGACTTTCCTATAACTAAAAGGTTCCCAGGTTCCATAAAAAACTGGCTTCTAACTAAGATTCTCTTTCACAAATCGAAGGAGAAATTTGCGCTCACTTAAATTTGTTATAAGCAGTCAATCTTGATTATTTATTCTTTTGAAAGTTAACATAAGTTATCCGAGCATGTATAACCCCATTTGTATTAATATTTTTACTGGTAAATAAATCATCAAGGCCCTGTTGTCATACATCAGTGTCTTATCAAGTTGCTTAAATGTAATTTTCAATATTGATCTCTAAGACCTATTGTTTCAGATAACCATTCTAGTTAATATATATATATATATATATATATATATATATGAATGAGACCTTTTAACTTCCCTATTTATTCCTGTAATTCTTATCACATGAGTTTTTCCTTACTCCACTTGTTCGAGAGACAATGTATTGGAAGAAGTAAAAATATATAATTTACTTATTGTTGTTTTTTGATACAATATAATAACTTTGGTTTCACATGTTTTCATTTTCTAAAGTAGTTAGTTTCACGTGGAGAGATCTCCATAAGGATACTATTTAGCTTTGGGACCTACACAATTATCTATGTAGATCAATTATATATCCTAAAGGAAATTTGAATCCAACATGAAATACTAACATATATCTAAGCAGCCCCAACTATAGTCTACATAGTTTTGTAACATATAAGTGGGTCTCCATTTACATCCAGATCAATAAATAATGACTTATATACATTTTAATAGCCATGTAAATCAATCAATCTGCTAAGGACCATGAGGCACACCTATATAGATCATTAATTACATATATACATATCAACCATTTAGTACTTCAATGGAATGAAAAGTAAATAGTTGAGATACATATCTGAAACAATTTTGGTGGAAAAACAAATGGAACAACCATGTTCCTCCCAAACATAGATATAAAAAATCCATGATCACTTGTCATGATCACCCCCTAGCCTGACCATGACTCCATAAGGGAAAACTATGCATCATTCTTTAGCCATTGTCTTTGATCAGAAAATCATTTTCCTAACACAGATGTGCTCATAACATCAAACAGTTCTTTTGCCAACATACTAAGCAACGTCCTTCCTCTCACATATGTTGTATATATGTCATTTTTCCATTCCCTAGGACTTTCCATTCCTTTCCCTCGAGAAATTTACATCTTTACAAATCCCTCATTTTTAGGGGTTACTAGTGACATAACTCAACTTCTGACACTTGTAAAAATCAGCTCTCAGTTAACTCAAACATGTTCCCCACTCATGGATTCATAGTACACTACTTTTAACCTAGGTGTTCCATCTATTCTCTAGCATTAAATTTATTATAATATTTTTCTCATACATGTGTCCATCAAAAAGAGGACACTTGGCAAGTCAAAATTTTGTCCAACAGTCATAAAAATAATAAGTACATACTTCCAAAATTTTAAATTCAAATTTCCATAAATGTAAATTTATTTTTAGAACAACAACTTTGAAATAATTTATTTTTGAATAATTTGAGGATATCACAAAAACACTCTGGAAATTCAGTATTAATAATGTGAATCAATAAATGTCCCTTTGGCTTTCCATTGTAATGTTTCTTCAAGTTTATGTCCTAGTAATGAAGACTAAAATGGTTATATGTCTCATGTATCGTATGCTAGTAGGAAGTTTGATACACGTGAAGAAATGGTTAGTATTTTACATGTAGTTTGTGTTGTTAGTGGAAACATGGAAAAACCAGGTAGAGAGCATGTGGAAAACAAGATATTTGGACAAGAATAGACCTACGGTTATCTCTTGCAAGAATGCAAGGATCTATTTGGTAAGTTTGGACAAGTATATTATAAGATGTTATGTGGTGGTAAAAGAATCGTGCATTTGAGTAATTGTCTAGCATTTCAAAATCGAAAAAGGCATGATTTTGTAAGATAGGTTACTAAAGGAGGAGGAACAATTCATAATTGATGGTGGTTCGCTTCTTTTGGATTGCGGAAAGAGGAGATGAATGGGTTTGGGAAAGGTATTAGGTAAATTGTTGTCAAGGTGGATATTGTTAAATTATGACAACAAATTAAAAGAAATTGTAAATACTAAAATCCACATATGTAAATATTTAATGGTCTTGGTTTACGATACCTATAGAAGTTTACATAACAGGTGGTAGTTCTAGTAACTATGTTAGGATTCCAAGATAGATATAAATCTATGAATCCCTAGAAATGCATTTGGGGGTAAATATAACGTGTTATTTGAGTTATTGTTCTTTCTATATTGTCATATTTCTTGCATTTAATTATTGTTTCAAACTCTATATCCCAACAAAAGATAATACCATATGGTTGTACATATAGTGCATAGCACCTCTAAAGAATTATGCACTCTCATTGATAAATTAAATATTTCTTTAAGAACTCTCTAACATTAACTAATTATTATTGAAATACTTTCACTCATC
>SNQJ01S0041792.1:11062-22400 GCA_010110895.2 Picea sitchensis
CCTTCACTGTGGCAGCCGTTGCATGGGAAAATAGATGGTAAGACCAGGATGGTTTCGTTCGTATGGAACCAGAGAAAAAGGGACTTGTGAAATTCAATGGAACACGTGCAATTGACCAACATGAGAAAGCATTGTTCTGTAGATATATATATTGTGATAACTATTGAACAATAAATGAAACGAAAATACAGAAACTGCAATCTGTGATTCCGATCGATGGTAACCATAAAATTAGAAACTGCAATCTGTGATTCTGATCGATGGTAACCAAATAATCACACACCAAAAAAGGTTTAGGTATTACAGGTAGTAGATAGTGAGACCAAATAATCAGACACCAAAGACGTGTAAGTATACAATGTTGTAGATACTCAACGCAAAGAAAACTTCGAAAGAGTTCATGAAATGGACGTAAGGAGAGAGTAGATACTTAGACACGACATCGAATGTTACAACATAAAATTAGTCGTGAGATGTAGGCACGTTTCAAGCAAAGAATTCTCAGTCAATGTGAAGCAGCAGGGTGGCATTCTTATCTTCATCCCACCATGTCAAATTTTCCATATTCAAAATCAATGTCAGATTTTCCATATTCAAAATCACAAAATTAAGCATGCTTGCTGCTGCAAACGAATTTCATGTATGATATCAAGATCTGTCCTATAAGATGGTATCCTTGATATCAAGATGCGCAACTCATCCTAGCTGGACCAACGAACTCAAGATGAATCCGACGTGCTAAGGGCCGAAATAACTGACAGGAAGACTATGCCTATGCCCCCAAGAAATGGGTAGGCAGGAAGCATGGACACATCGCTCAATAGATGCACAATCCAATAAATGAAGTGACTACATCCAAGAAGTCTTAAGGTTAAGTAAGAGGTCTAGGCGTGAAGGTAAACTATTGTAAGGTTACCAAGGACATAAACTTTATAAAGGGTGAACTAAAATAGAACTCAAGAATCAACATGCTAGCCTGCATGATACGTGTCTATTAAAGTAAGTGCACTACTCAACCCTCCTTCATTATCTAAATGATAAGTTGTCCTAAATGACGAGTCCTAAATAATCAACAAGTGTGAAGATAAATTATCCCTTAAATCTTTGAGTACATCTTGACTTAATCTAAGGTGATTATTAACAATACCTATTCAAGTTGATTTGTTAATTGGGTGATTATTGGAAAAATTGGTCATCACCAAAGGGGTTGGTTCTCAACCATGTAATTATTATTTAAATTACCCTAAACTACTTTAATAAAATATATGCCTCCCTTAGATAGTGATATCASAATATCATATATGTTGAGTTTCCAATCTACAAAACTACACAAGTGCTACTAGTAGGAATGACAAGGATATTACGAGTAAAAGATCAATAATATCATCTAGTAGAAGTTCACAATGAGTAAGATCAAGAACAAAGAAATACAATATCATGCTAATTAATATGTGATTAAAAAGATATAATCAAACCATACAAAGTGTGTTAATGAATTAAATAACTAACTCCATAACCACCAACACAAGTAAAACAATAATACACAAAGAATAATTTCAAATCAAAATTGGGAACCGAACACTAGAGGACTTTTAAGTGTACTTGTATCACTAGAACAAAGAATTAAGCCAGAAGGAATGGTGGCAATTAGAAGTGATGGTGGTATTATTATAAATTATGTAAGGAGAATGATTTTAAAGAGCTCATTCTTGCAAAATTTAATAATCAAACGCAGTCGCCCACCACAACCACCAAAGCAGTCGCCCACCACAGCCACCAAATCTCTACCAGTTATTAATGTGCATGTGGGCAACTATAAATTGGTACACACACTTACCAATTACAATGTAATTGCCAAAATTAATGCCATCAACAAATGGAAACGCAGGAGAAATCAATGACAAGGAAACATAGGTATTAAGCAACAAATGGAAATCCTGAAAAAGAAAACAAACTCCAGTTTTAACTAAAGGCCAATCATCAGGTATCCGGGGAAATTCACAGTCATAATCCAAGGCAAACTCGTTGAAAAATTATAATGAAAATGCAGTCTTCAGAAAGGGGAAAAATCGCTATGCATCGAGGGTAACCAATTGCAGTTTTTAACGGGCAAAATCGCCAGGCAAATGTGGGTGACGAATTGAAATCTTAAGGAAAAATTTGTTGTGTATTAAAGGTAACGTAACTAGACGAACTAGTCGTCGAGATGGTGCGGTCAATACAATGGTTGTCAAGGAAAATAAACTAAAACACAAACAAGGCAACAATTAATCGCACGCCTTCAAATTTCAGGAACAAGTTGTGGAATGCAAACTTGGACAAATCGTTATGTGGACAAGCAAGGTGGAAGGGACTGCTAACTAAATTTGAATGACTATTTTAGAAGAGAATCTGACCATCTAACTATACAGAAACCACAGAGTCAAGTAGTGGTTAGGTAACCTGCATGAGCGTTGAGCTAAGCAAGGTAATTTCATTGGGATAAGTCACGGTTTTAAAAGAGAGAAAACATGAACAAGAATTACTTTATTGTCATCATTAATAAGAAAATATCTGTACCAAGAACACACCAGAATGAAATTACAATGTTGTAATCATTTAGATAAGCAATCATTTTACCACACATCCCCGAAAATAAGAAATAAAGACGATTATTTGTAAGAGGTAAGGAGCACACAGACCATTCAATAAAAATAAGATGCTCTCGTTCGAAACCATATCATCCAAAAATAAAAAGGTAATGTATATACAACCCAATAATATGCAGACAAAGAATGTACATCAGTGAAAAATGTCATGTAAATGATTTACAATTCGCTTCCCAAAATTCGTTGTCGAGTTCCTTTCAGTCAACAGGTAAAGAAATCAAGGTTCTAAGTTAAGGGGTGATTAAGATCGCAATATTACAATGCAATGTTCACATTCAAACAAAAAATCTCCAGAGTAGCAAGGGCAAAATGTAGTCACAACCATTGGCCAAACGTAGAGAAAGAAAAATAAAACTTCATCATCATTCAATAAATTGTCAGGTTAATTAATCGCATCAAGGTGCAGGACAAACAATCAGCCAAGGACAAATAATTAGAGGTAGACGGATAACAGGTGTGTCCTTCTCTCATCATCCTTGCATAAAAAAGCAGGGCGTTGAGATCCATAGGTCTTTTAATGCTAAGGCGACGCCCGTAGATCAGGCTTCTGGCCGACTGCTCAGGCAAGGACTGGCGAGCTAGGGACGAAAGGAAAAACAATCGCATGGGTCACAGTCAAACACCACAGGGATGTCAAGTCATGTGGGGAACGAAGGCCATGGGAATCAACAATCATCGAGCTAGGCTAAGAAAAGTTTCAGTCATCAAATTTTAAAAATAAATTAGTTTACTTCTCCATTAAATACGCAGATAAAAGCATAAGTCCTAATACAATCTATCATACACAAATGAAGAGAGCGTACCATTTCCTGATTGCCTGCTCTGAATGACGTCCCTCATGCTCTGTGGAACTTCCACTTGCCGACCAGCAAGACTTCACTGGTATCTCCTAGCCAATGCTAGGGGTACTCTTCTTCCCCGTTATCACCCCAGGCCATAAAGGGGCCACGCACATACTATCCAGATATTTCGACTAGCTCCTAGCGTGCCTCACAAGGCCGAGCTACGACTCCTCACTAAGCTGGGTATCCCAACTGCCACAAGTTAAATCAATCAAGTAGATATTTCTGCAACGCAATGTTACGCAAACAGAATATGCTCCTTCATCCTTCTCCTTCCTTCATTATATAGAGTTTCAAACTTCCTTTCTTTCCTAAAATCTCATTTAATTAAAGTTTAAAAATAAATTCTTAAAAATTCCTCTCCGGACAAGTGTCCCCCATCCTCTACATTCCTCCATAAATTTATTTATTTAATTAATTAATTATCTTTATTTCCCTCACCCACCTAGAGTTACTCCTAGAATAACTCCTAGGTGTCTCCAAAATCTCTTACAGGTTTTAATGGATTTTCCTATTATTAAATTGTTAGTTCAGTTTAAATTAGAAATTTCTTAAATGGTAGATACTTTTCTAAGTTTGACTTTCCGCTTTTTCCCTTATGTTTCCCTTTTTCCCTTTTTATGTTTACCTCTTTTCCTAAATTTTTAGATTTTTCCCTCTTTCCCCTTTTTGTTAGAACTAAAAAAGGCAGGTATGGAAATTAACCCCCCCCTTTCCCTTTTCTCATTAAATTAATATATTTTAAATTATCATAAAATAATAAAACGGTTAATTCCCTTTTTTAATTTTAATCCAACAATTTTTTTTATTTTTTATGAAACAATTAATTTCTTACTCCCTTTGTGGTACAAGATTTAACGAAGTTCATAATTATTATTTATGTGGTTTTTGTTTTTATTATTATTATTATTATTATTATTATTATTATTTATAGAGAGATAAAAATTTACCACTAGCATAGTTTAGACTTAAACCTTAAATTTTTGTGATGGGTGATATTTTATTAGGGAATTTTTTTTATTTTTTATTTTTTTAATTCTTATCACATTGATCATCCTAAGGCTATCTAGGTTCATTCATCTATCATCAACACTGCGATGTTTCGTTTAGGATGCACTAGGTGCTCCAAGGGTGCCACTCACCCTAATTTGTTTCCCTTGCGCGACGTGCCCTTCAGGATGCACTACGTGCTCCAAGGGTGCCACTCGCCTCTTGAATGACTTGGTAGACATAAAAAACCTTGGAGTCAAAACTCTGTCAGGTGAACTTGTGGGAGACTAAGGGCCTCTAAGGAATAAGGCCCCGACCTAATTGCTCACCCCTTAGAATCATCGTGAGTGACTATCGCAGTCTGCCCTCATGACATCATGGGTCCTCTAGAACTAGGTAAACGCTAACCTACAGTTCGAGCCACGACGAGAGTGTTAGTAGGCTATGGCAGGGATGCTATCCACACCTCTCCCTCAACATCTCTGGTAGTTGTGCATGACCCCTTTACTCCATATGTGAGTCTGGTCGGTAAGCTATCATCATCCTGCATCATCAACAAATCATGTCAGAATATATCCATATCATGTCATCTAATCAGATGCACTAATATCATAGTAATACAATCAAACCCCAATGGTACACTCCCTGACTCGATCCAGAGTCCAAGGGGTTCCATCGATGCCTCTGCATCCTCGAGGTCCAAAATCCTGCACACTCAGTAAAACTGAGTCAATAGCACCTATCTATGTCAATGTAGTAAAACAACATGTCATCAATCCATAACGCTTCATAATCAAAATAAAAAGTTTTAATAGCATAATAATCTAGATCACTAGCGAGCAAGTGTCCTTAAAGAATAAGTTCTCTCAGTGCACCAGAGAGGGATGTTACATACACCCCCTCTTGGTCTAAACTTTGTCCCGAAGTTTCAAAGTATATATGCTGAAATAAAGTGTATCACAATATCATATGTCTATCTATCAAAAAAAAATGGAAACTGCTAGCGCATATCATATGCGTCCTCCCAGGTCACCGAGTGTGGACTATAATTGTCCCATTGGACCTTGACCTCCTCTATAATTCGACATTGTAGCTGTCAAATGCAATGATACAAGATGCGAATTGGCTCAGCCATGAGTGCCCCCTCCTCCGATACCTGCAAGGAACTCATGTCAATAACAACTATAGGATCACTAATATAATGTCTCAAAACAGATAAATGAAAAACATCGTGCATACGCCTCAAAGAATCAGGCAAGGCTAGTCGATAGGCCACGGGTCCCTTTCTCTCCACAATCTCGAAAGGGCCCATGAACCTAGGAGAGAGTTTAGCTCCCTTCCCAAACTTGATCGAAATGTTATGTGGTTTAACCCACAAGAAGACTCGATCATCGACCTCGTAACTACGGTTGACACGGTGTGAATCAACATACCTCTTCTATCGATCCTGCGCTTCTTTAATTCTTTGTCTTAATGTTTTCATTTGCTCTTCCATTTCTTGGATCATGTCTGGTCCTACCAGGACCCTATCCTCAAGCCGATCCCAACTCAAATGCGTTCGACACTGTCGCCCGTAAAGAAACTTGAAAGGCGCCATATTAATGGTGCTCTGGTAACTATTGTTGTAAGCGAAATCCACTAATGGAAATAATTCTTTCAAACACTTTTTTTGGTGCATCACGTACATGCGCAACATGTCCTCCAAGTTCTGGTTCATTCATTTGGTTTGTGCGTCAGTCTCCTGGTGATACACAGTACTAAAGTTAAGTTGGGTTCCCAAGGCCTCTTGGAAACTAGTCCAAAATCGTCCAGTAAACAACGATCCTCGATCAGATATAATCCTCTTAGGCACGCCATGCAGCCTCACAATATCACTAATGAAAACTCTAGCTATGTTAGGTTCCTAATACATTGTACACACAGGAATAAAGTGAGCACTCTTCATCAGAGTGTCTACTACTATGAAAATTGAGTAATGTCTCCTTGCCATCAGTTGCAATCCAACAATAAAATCCATCGAAATAACCTCCCATTTCGATTCTGGAATAGCGTGTGGTCGTAGTAATCCTGTTGGGTATCTATGTTCAGCCTTTACCTGCTGACATTCTAGACATCTAGCCACATAGTTGACTATGTCTACCTTCATTCCCTTCCATAGGAATAAGGGTTTAAGGTCTGCCCTCATCCTCGTGACTCCTGTGTGAGCCATGTAAAATGCTCTATGAGCCTCACTCAGGATCAACATCCTCAACACATCGTTTGGCGATACATAGATATGATTTTAAAACCTCAATAAACCATCGCTATCAAATGAAAATCCTTCAAATTGTGGTACCATCATTGTGTTTTGTCCGATAAAACCCTCAACCTCTTTGTACCATTCATCGTCACACTGTAAAGTTAAAATATTTTCACGTAGATTCATCTGAAGAGGCAGCACCGAAAAGATGCATGGTCTCTGACTCAATGCATCCACCACACAGTTCATTGTTCCTTTTATGTAAGTAATCTAGAAGTCATACTCGCTAAGAAATTCTGACCAACGTCATTGTCGTGCATTCAGGTCGCTTTGCGTAAAGATGTGTTGTAGTCCATAATGGTCAGTCGTTAGTTCAAATTTTCTTCCAATAAGGTAGTGTCTCCAAACCTTCAATGCATATATGATGGCTAACAATTCCAAATCGTGCATCACATAGTTCTCCTCATGCCTTCTTAGTTTCCTCAAAAGGTAAGCGATCACTCATCCGTCTTGTATCAAGACCCGGCCTAAGCCTTCCTTGGATGAGTTAGTGCATACCAAGAAGTTCGCGTCCATGGCAGGGACCTTTAGTATCGGTGTTGTTTTCAACAACTCCTTGAGCCTCCGAAATGCTTGTTCGCATTTCTCGGTCCAAACAAACTTCTTGTTGTTCTTCTGCAACTTCGTGATTAGATTTGCTATCTTTGAAAAGCCCTCGACGAACCATTGATAGTATCCTTCTAAACCCATGAATCTACACACTTCTGGGACATTCGTCGGCATAGGCCATTCCATAATATCCTCGACCTTGGTTGGATCCACGACAATGCGTTTGTCGGAGATGACATGCCCTATGTAATGAATCTTTGATTGATAAAAAGAGCATTTGGACAACTTCCCATACAGTTTGTGCTCTCGCAGACACTGTAGTTTCAAGCACAAGTTATCGTCATGCTCCTCCATCATCCGAGAGTAGATCAAAATATCATCAATGAATACTTGGATGAACTTATCCATGTACTCAAAGAACACCCCGATCATCAAACTCGTAAATATCCCTAGGGCGTTTGTCAGTCCAAACGGTAAAACAATAAACTCGTAGTGTCCAAACCTCATATTAAAGGTGGTATTAAGGACTTCATATTCCTTAATCCATAACTGGTGGTATCCTGATCGCAAGTCGATCTTCGAGAACACCGTCGCGTCCCTCATTTGATCGAACAGATCATTAATCCTTGGCAACATATACTGATTTTTTATCATTTCCTTGCTCACTTGACGGTAGTCAATGCAAAGCCTCTATGACCCATCCTTCTTTCGTATGAAAATAACATGCATACCCCACGGTGACACGCTTGGACGTATCAGTCCTAGGTCCAACAACTTCTTCAGTTTCATTTTCAACTCTTGTAACTCTAGGGTCGACATCAGATAAGGTGTTCTTGCTATCTATTCAGTCCCTGGTTTTAGGTATATGGTAAACTCCAATTCCCTCTTTGGCGGCATCCCAGGTAACTCCTCTAGAAATACATCCGCAAACTCTCTCACCACCGAAAGGTGTTCTAAACCCTCTGCCAATCTCTTCTCGTTTAACGCAAGGATTGCATAAAGCTTGCACCCATTGCGCATGCTCTTCCATAGTTGTAAGGAAGAAATGAACCTCAGGGAAACTCCTTAGTTCCATCCTACAATCACATGTCTATGTCCATCATCATCGACCAAGCTCAACCATTTCGTCTTACAGTTGAGTATCGCCTCATGCGATTCCAACCAGTCCATACCAATCATGACATCATAAGATCCTAGGATCATGACGTACAGGTGGGCCCTTGTGAAAAACTCTCCCAGGTTAAGGACACAACCCGTAACCTTTCCTCCAACCTTTTGTTTGGATCCTGAAGCCATATCTACGAAGCTAAACACATCCTATTCGTCTTCCTTTACCTTAATCCTTTTTAGCGCTACACCATAAATGAAAGTCTTGGTAGCACCGAAATCTATCAAAATACTAAGGGTCTGGTTAGCGATGGTACCTATCATCTCGAGCACAGTTGACTGATGCTCTGCCTAGCGATTATTCACCGCTACAAGAATCTAATGGGCCTTGCCCATATCTCCCACGGTAGTGATTCCGACTGATCTGGATGCTCTAGTCCTCTCCACCGGGAAGTCACGTTGGTTGTGTGGCTCCCCACATGTACAACACCCCTTCTTCAGCCCAGTAGTCCTGGTACCCAAAATAGAAGATGATGGCTCACTGGCCTGGAATCCTGGTCTGTTCTGCTGAACAGGCCTAAATTTTTGCTATTGCAGTCGATGTTGCTGTTGATGCTGTGGTGCCCGATAAGGTGTCCACTACTGAGGCATTGGTCACTGAGGTGTAGTGAAAACGGATCCCCTCTAGAAACCACGATATCTCGATGTATCTCTGGCTAGTGTCTAATGTTGTTGTGCTCCAGATGACACCTTCCCTACTGGTTTCGATGGAGTCTTGGTCTGACCCCCACTGATAAGCTCCTCCTCTATTATGAGGGCCTTCTAGATGACATCATGTAAGGTTTTAAGCATCAAAATCATAACCTTTGCACGTATGCTTCTGTTAAGGCTAAACAAGAACCTGTTGACCTTAAGTTTCTTAGTGTTAAGGTGCAAAGCATACTGGAGCAGCAACATAAAACGGGCCTCATACTCGGGCATCGTATGGTCGCCCTGTCGTAAGGCATTGAACTCATTGAGATACCACTCAATGAATTCCTTTGAAAGGTACCTCTCTTGGAACCATTCCTTGAACAGTTCCCATGACATGTCTTCAACGACCACATTTAGTTGCGGTATGAGTGTCTTCCACCATAGAAGAGCACTCCCCTTAAATTGAAAGAACGCGATGCATACCTTCATGTTGGAGGTATAATCGTGAAGTGCAAAGCACATCGCCATGTTCTCTATCCATGCCTCAGTGGTTGTTCCATCTGGGGAACCAAAGAACTCAGGAAATTTGACCTTCTCGAGTTCATGGTGAATGCTACTAGTATTGACCAGAGAGCACGGTGGAACCTCAACGAGTTTCGGCACCCTGGCCTCATCTCTGTCCAAATGACTGATCAATGCCTCAGACATGCGCTGAAAAGATCTCATCATTCTGACTACATCAGCAACTGCTATCTTCTCTTGTCTGAGAACCTTCTCGTCTCGTTGGGTGTTAGACCCCTCAGGCATGGATTCTACTAGAGGCATTGCGCCTCCTCCCCTAGAACCCCATCCTTTGTCTCTGTGGTGTCCTATAACCATGATTACCTGCACAAATACAAGTCAACTCAATTAGTAACATTATAATCAAATCATATCAACAAAATTCATAGTGATCCCAAGTCGCAGGTTGAACCCCGCTCTGATACCATATGTAACGACCCCATCGTTACGCCAACAAGCAGAGCAATATTATTTTTTATTTTTATTTTTTAATTTTAGGAGATAAGAGGAAAGAAGGAGATGATGAAAATAGTTTAACCTCAGCACTGATGAAGAATGCAAGGACATCGTTCAGGAAACAACTTACAATGACACCACACACATGCACAAAAACAACTGGCGAAACATGCACAGAATAGCAAGGAGCACGACTACCCACCCGACGCAACACGACCATGCCTACAATCTAAGGGAAAGCATCCCCACCTCAAAATCATGGCATAGAAGAACAAGGACTAGAACCTTAAGGCACGCAGACCTAACGCCTGAAGGCATTCGGGCCTTACGCTAAGAGAAACTTGCGTGCTCGAAAACACTCACACAAAATCACCTACTCTGGCCAAGATCTCATTCACCACTATTCCCCAGGGTGTGCCATGATCCCCTCATCAGGAATCATGATGTTCCCATGTGTCATATGCGTCAATAACCTTGATACAATGCATCCTACCTAGACCAATGAACTGAAGATGAATATGACGTGTGAAGGGCCGAAATAACTGACAGGAAGACTACGCTTATGCCCCCAAGCAACAGGTAGGCAAGAAGCATGGAGACACCGCTCAACATATGCACAACCCAATAAATGACATGATGACATCCAAGATGTCCTAAGGTTAAGTAAGAGGTCTAGGCATGAATGGTAAACTATTGTAAGGTTACCAAGGACATTATAAAGGGTGAACTAAAACTGAACTCAAAAATCAACATGCTAGCATGCATGGTACATGTCTATTAAAGTAAGTGCACTACTCAACCCTTAAAGGAGATCACATGATGCTCCATTATCTAAACAATAAGCTATCCTAAATGACGAGTCCTAAATAATCAACAAGTGTGAAGATAAATTATCCCTTAAATCTTTGAGTACACCTTGACTTAATCTAAGGTGATTATTCACAATACCTATTCAAGTTGATCCATTAATTGGGTTATTATTGGAAAAATTGGTCATCACCAAAGGGGTTGGTTCTCAACCATGTAATTATTATTTAAATTACCCTAAAATACTTTAATAAAATATATGCCTGCCTTAGATAGTGATATCATAATATCATATATGTTGAGTTTCCAATCTACAAAACTACACAATTGCTACTAGTAGGAATGACAAGGATATTATGAGTAAAAGATCAATAATATCATCTAGT
>SNQJ01S0041793.1:20534-72183 GCA_010110895.2 Picea sitchensis
CTACACTCACAGTTCTTGTCCAAGAATTGGTTAAGGCCACAGGCATGAGTATGTGGTCTCTTGGTCGATTGGTTTGAAGGATGTGTCTTCCATTCACCAAATTAAGTTCTAAGAAAGACAAAGGTATTATTTGACCTGTGCAGGGACCGTGAAATATTTCCTAAGTTCATTTGAAGACCCATGTCTATTAGTCCTTCTACGACTATGCAGAGATAACCATGAACCTTTAAAAAACAAGGGTTCGTAGGATAACTATAAGCATTTCTATAAATAATCATAAAACATAAAGTTTAAATCATAGACATTCAAATCATACATTTAAATTCAAGTTGATAGAGTCTATGGAATACTTATCTATTATCGTTTATAGCTGACCAACTGACTGTGGGTGTTCTCCTTTCCACCCAACCATAGGCTCAGAGGAATTCATTCTTAGCAGTCTGGCCACCCCCATGCCAATACATTGTATCACTAGGGAACTTTTGCAGTTTCTCAAAGACTCTCTCTCTCTGTCACAACAACTCTTGCAATTCCTCAGATATTCTCTTTCTCTGTCATAGCCTCTACGAGGTTTATCAGATGCTCCCTTAGCATCAATCTCACGATATTCTACTCAAATCATGTCTTCTGCAAATTATTAGAGATCCTTTTCTTTTTCTATCCAGTAACTAGAACAACTTATCAAGCTTCCAGTTCTTCTTCCCAGCTCGAGAGCCTCACATGCTCTTCCTCTTTTCTTATGCATATCCTAGTCACACATTTCCCTTGATGCGTCTCTTTCTTGTCTGTCTTCGTGTGTATTCTTTCACGCCTTTCTCCTCCTCAGGAAGGTTCTAGACTTGTCTTGTTCCTTATGTCAAAAGGAAACTCGGGTCAGTCTGGGCCTATAGTAAGAACTTCCCTCTGTGGTAGTTCGGGCTGACAGTTTTCTGTCTCCCCAACCAGAACCTCCATGATTCCATTCATTGGGGTGGTTTATGGTTCAACCACCAGTCCTTTTTTTATTAATTGATTTCTCCTTGGGATCAGGATGAGGCTTATTATTTAAGCAAGGAGATATTTGGGTCGTTTTGACATAATGAACCCTCTCCATAGTTTCCCCACTCTTTTCCTCTAGTGATATCATGGTCATTAGTTCAAGGCTTCACCCCCACAGTCAGTCATTGACAATCTACACAATAATACATTTATATTGTTCCCATGCCATAGCATGGTGGTCATAATTAATGATTAATTACAAGCTGGGGGAAACAAGGCTGTTATAGATGTAGGTTAATAAGTGGATCAAATCAACCTCTTTCTTCGATAAAATTCTTTTCCTAATATTGTAAGAAGAAAAATTTCACTTGATTAATGGAAATTTTCGTCGCTCATATGTATTTTTAGCCCATTTTAAAAATATTCGTATGTGAGATTTAAAAGAAAATGAGTAGATAAAAATAAACTTCTCCTAACTATAAGATTGAACTTGTCCACTTGGTAACTCCATTAACATATGTTTTATGTCTATTCCATGAACCTTAGCATAGATTTGTTCTATGTGGTATGATTTGTGAACANTAATGCATATTGATTTTCTCTTGTAAATAAGAGTGTTTTGTGCAAGCAATTCTAGAATTGATTTCAAGATGATAGAATCTCATTTTTTTAGGAGGCTCTTGCCACAATTTTTCTGTTACCCTTTTTTAACCAAGTCTTGAAATGGTCCATAATTCTCTTTAGAAAATATTTTTGAATTGCAAAACCNATGTGGGTGAGCATGAAGTTTCCAAGCACCATACCACTCCTTTCACATAAATTTGACATAATTGACAAATTAAATGTTTTTTTAATGCATATTGATTTTCTCTTGTAAATAAGAGTGTTTTGTGAAAGCAATTCTAGAATTGATTTCAAGATGATAGAATCTCATTTTTTTAGGAGGCTCTTGCCACAATTTTTCTGTTACCCTTTTTTAACCAAGTCTTGAAATGGTCCATAATTCTCTTTAGAAAATATTTTTGAATTGCAAAACCACTAATAACCAAGCCAAGCCAAATAATACGCCTTTGTTCAAGGAGTCTCACGCTAAGGAGAGTCAAATTCACAAGCTCATCATATTAGGAGACTCATTGAACACAATTAGATTCCTTGTAAAAGAATCCATGCCAAAGGATGTCCAATTGATCAACATCGTAAGGAAAATCAAACATGTTCTCAAGGATATACCTCAAGTCTTGTTTCAACATATTCTTAGGGAAAATAACAGTTTGGTTGATTCCCAAGCCAACCTAGACATGCAGGCACCAAAATAGGTTATTAGTATCAATGGGAGATGATCTCAATTCATCATCCCATATTAAATGAGAATTACATCAACAGTAATGCAGTTTAAACGAGTGGCACACCTAGGAAGGGTGTCTGACATCAGGATGCCAACTCTCTTCCTATCCACGCATGAAAGTTTAAGGGGGGATTGGAATTATTCATTTCCCACATGCCTTATTAAGGGTCACGGTGGGATAATCCAGATGAAGTACAATGAATTTGTTAATATGGAAATGAAACAGTTTTTGTAATATGCAACAAATGATACGACTGTAGCATATGAAGGATTTTTATTCTTGGCTCGTCACCTGATTGACATAATGACAGATCATAGTTTTATATGGAGCATGATTGCCTTCTTTTCTTTCCCTTTAACAAACCTTTCGTCGTGAATTTGATTGTCTGGTTCATTTTCCCCAAGTTTCCAAGGAAGAACCTGAGCCTGGAAACTCTACTACGCTAGCTCAATTTTGTTCAGAATTCAAGGGTGCTAGTTGGGTCTAGGGGACTGTGGTTGCACACTGAGGGGTTCAGTTCGAAGGATCATCCTCTGTCATTCCAGAGTGGCATTTCTCCTTTGGGTTTTGAGTTTCTACAAATATCTGGGAATTTATCCATAGGGTGCATTCTTCTTGTCACCCTATTAGGAAATTTTGAAACAAGCTCAGGACAAAGGCTCATTTCTTAAAAGGAAACATCATCAAAGCATACTTGGCATCTCAGTTGGCGAAATTGGAGTCTCATCCTAGGGTTTCTATTTTAGGTTAGGGCCCCAAGTCTTGGTAGCTCAATCATCTTTTTACATTTTTTTCTATACACTACCTCACTGGACGATGACACTCTCTGTTCAAATGTCTCACGAAAAAGATAGGGCTTTGTTTCCCTCTTAGAATTAGGAAGAGAACATGGAAGATATTTGGAATTCCTTGCAACAACTACAAATTCCAGTCCAAGGTTTTTCTACATTGGTAACTTTCATCATGGAAATCCTCATTCCACATAGAACAATCATGAGACTATTAGATGATCCAAAATACAAATATCATAGTTTAAAATTTTAGAATAAAATGATTATTAATCTAGAATATTAAATTAATAATCTAGAATATTTGATTAATAAATGGAGACATTTATAAATAGAGTATTGTTGTAAAAGATATGAGTCTAGAAAGGTGTTGTATCTTAGGCTCTAAATTAAGAGTATAGTTAGAAGATTGTTAAGATAACATTTATTGTAAATGGACACTTGTTTATTTAATAAGTGATCCATAACTAGATTTAGTTAGGATATTTAGCTTATATATATATCTCATTGCAAGAGTATTGAGGTGCTCGGGTGTAAACTCTTGCAAATTCTCATATGTAATTTATTTTCCTATTTAATAAAAGTGTGTGCGTCCGAGGACACTTCTGCCATTGTTGTGGTATCCGAGATCGAGTAATGCATCTGAACTGAAGAGGATATTAGCTGATCAAAGGAAGAGATTCCATCTCTACAGGCCAAGGAAAAATGTGGGTTCATTCCGTCAGTAAATTGGTCAATTAAATTTTTATTTTTTTTTAAAGGAAAATAAATGTTTGTTTGCAATTTTTCATTATCAATCCATTGCGTCTGATTAGGTGAAATTTAGGCTCATATACTACTTAAAAAAATTATCTTTCAGTACTCCTTCTCAAGCTCACCCTCAACTGCTTCTAATACATCAATATAGTTCTTCACAATTAAGCCTCCCTCTTCAGCAAGTACAATTGTTGTTCATTCTTTCTTAGCCATTTCAGGTTGCTCAAAATGGACATATCCCAATTATGCTCCCACATGATAGTCAATATACTTCAGTGTACCTCACAATAACTCTGTGTGCTTGTTTCCTCTTTAGATTTATGCCCATCCAGTGCATCTCCTGAATTTGACTTGCAGGTTACCTCAACAGACTCTTTTGAGTTGCTTCCCTCACTAGATGCTTCTCCAGATGGCTTCTTTAAAGCAAAAGCAATAATTAAACCTTTTGGATAGCTTTTATCCTTCAAAACGGAATCTGCCAAACCATCATTCTGCCATTACTAGTTTCCTTTGGAAATATTTTTATTATGTTTATGACCAGTAGGGACACAACCATTGTTAATTTCTTCTAATTTCTTCTAGCAAAGCTCTCCTTTCAGCATCAAAATCATTCTTTGGTTTCATCTCCAAATCTGCACCATCATAGACCAAATTCAATTTAGAAATTGCATTGGCCTCTTCCTCTAATGAGAACTCAATAAGAGCATAATCAAAGAGGGCCTTGACAACTGCAACATGACAGGGAATACGCACACTAGAGAAAAAAGTTGTGGGAATGTAAGAGAGCCATTTACTATAAGTGAAGACCATCATTTGGTGTATAGAGGAGGATCTCATGAGAGTCGCATTGCAAAGGAGTTGTCATGTTGAAAGGATAAGGATATAGACAGACCACCACCTTTTGATTTGGTGAGAAGGACGTTGGATCCGCGTGCAGGAAAGATAATGCTGCTAAAACCTAAGATAGAATGCACAGTTAATCAGATATTTAAAAAATTCAGATCAGGGCCCAATGGGTGAAGCGTGTGCAACAATAGGATGATTTAATGATTTAACCTAAGTCTTCGTATGAAAAATGTATAGAGTTGTTTACTCTAAATGAAAGCAAGTCTTATTCGGGGTGAACGATGGGAGCCACCATAGAGATGACATCACCTAGCGAGATATTGCAAAAAGATTGTGATAACATGGGATTGTTGTCATAATTGTTTTTTAGTTTGATCTTTATGCAGTAATATTTATTTTGGGTAAACATTTTGGTAACTCAAAGTAATTTTACTTTGAGGGGGGGGGTGAATCTTTTATCCAAAATTGCAAGAGCATTGTAAGGAGCCAAATTTTGAAAGTTACTTGGAATTTGACTAGAGCCAAGTGCAAAGCTCAGTCATTTTCTCCTTCTTCAACGAATATACGAGGATCAAGGCCAAGCCTCGACAGATCATTTTTTGAGTGATGCATGTGGTGTGTTGTGTTTTTCTCATCTTGATATATTTTTCTTGATTCTTTTTTGGTGCGAAGATTCAACACTACAATGTTGAAGTTAATTAATTTGTTCTCTGACTCTGATAAAATTGAAGGCACAAAATCATACAAGACATGGAAACGTCTCATTGAAAGAACTCTCATTTATAATGAACTTTGGCGTGATATATGTAATGAAGATACTAAGCCAAATAATACTACAGATGCAACTACATTAGAAAAATGTGAAGTTAAAAATTCCAAAGCATTAGCACTCATTAAATTTCTAGTTAATGATGAGATGTATGTTCACATTGAAATACTATTGATGCATGGTCCGCTTTGAAAGTTTTTAAGGATTTATTTGATACTCAACCTGAATAAAATAAATTTGATCTTCAATTAAAGTTTCTCCAATAGAAATTGACTGAAGGAGGTGATGTACATGAATATATTTCCAGACTTAAGAACATTAAGCAGGAAATACTAAATGTTGGTTTTCAAGCAGTAGATGATAGTTTCATGACCACAATTTTAATTGTTTGATTGTCTTCTTCCTATACACAGTTTTTGGAAAATTTACAAGTAACTGGAAAGTTAGACAATCTTGCATTTGATGAGCTAAGTGAAATGTTATCTCAACACAACAAAACTTTTGGAAAGAAAAAGCAAGTTGGGGAAGATATTTTTTTCACAGAAGCCAGCACAAGTATATCCTCAACTGGCATTTTTAGAAGTAGGGGAAGAGGAAATTTTGTACAAGGTCATGGTCGAAGCCAAAATAGAGAAAACAATTTTACATACAGGAGAAATTTTTAAGGCAGAGGAAACAATCAAGATAGAGGGTATTTTCAAGGTAGAGGAAACAATCGAGGCAGAGGGTATTTTCAAGGAAGAGGAAATAGTCAAGGAAGAGTCTATTTTCAAGGCAATAGTCAAGGCATAGGACAAACTTCAAACATAGGTCAAAAAAGAGGCAGAGGACAAAATTCAGGCAGAGAAAAATATTCAAGTCATTTTTTTCTAGAATATGTAACAAAGTTGGTCATTATGTAGAAGATTGTCGAACTTCCATTGATAAAAATTCCAAGTTTCATCAAAACACAACATAGTTTGCAAATGATTGAGATGATGATGGTTCAGAATATGTCTTTACCTCATCTTCAACATTACATATTTCCACTAATTTTCAAAGTGATTATGAAGATGCTTGAATTCTAGATTCAGGAGCATCTCAACACATGACTTTCAGACGTGACTTCTTTTGGAATTTTCAAGAATGCCATCTTAATTTCGTCTTTCTTGCAAATAATACCAGACATACTCCTTATGGAAAAGGTGTAGTTAAAGTTTATTTACTTGATATTGGAGAAAGAATGATTTCAAATGTATGGTATGTACCAACCTTTAAAAATAATTTGTTGTCTTTAGTCACGATTCGACAAGCAGGACATGAGGTGATAATGGAAGATTTCTTAGTTAAGATTAATTCAGTCAAACAAAATATGAAAACAGTGATGACAGGTTATGAAGATGGAAAATTGTTAAGGATGAAAGGGATCGTTATTCCAAGTCATTCTGACTTTGCAGGAGAAATAAGTACAACTATTTCACCTATACGATTGTGGCATGTGAGATATGGACATCTCAACTTTGAAAGTATCTCTCAATTGCAAAAACAAGGGATGGTTAAGGGACTTCCAACTTTCAAAAAGGAAAATACAAAATGTGAAGCTTGTATTTATGGAAAACAAAGTCGAGAGAGTTTTCCAACAAGTTCATGGCGTGCAAATCGACAGTTGAAACTAGTTCACAGTGATGTTTGTGGACCACTACAAACTTCTTTTGGTGGTTGCAAATATTTTTTACTCTTTATTGATTATTTCAGTAGAATGACTCGGGTTTACTTCTTGAAGCAAAAGTCATAAGCATTTGAAAAGTTTAAGATTTTTCATCAACTTGTTGAAAATGAAGTTAAAGAAAAGATTGACACTCTCAGGAAAGGTAATGGAGGGGAATTCACTTCTAATGAATTCAAAACTTATTGCACAGACAATGGGATAAGAAGACCTCTTACAAATTTCTACACTCCTTAGAAAAATAGAGTCATAGAAAGAATGAATCACACCTTGTTAGGAATGGAAAGATCCATGTTAACCTTTAAAAAGTTAAGTCCTACATATTGGGCATAAGCAATCCATACAACTATCTACTTAGGAAACAGACCTCCAACTGCTTCTTTGGATGAAATCACACCTTATGAAGCATGGTTTGGTTTCAAACCTCGAGTTAAACATCTCAGAGTTTTTGGATCAATATGTTATGCCTTAGTTCCGAAATAAAAAAGAAACAAGCTTGACTCAAGAAGTTTAAAATGCACAATGATTGGGTATTCTAATGAGAAGAAAGGGTACCGAATTTTGTCCAATGGAAAATTTATTGTAAGGAGGGATGTAATTTTTTATGAAACCAAAAGTAAGAGTGTTGAACAAATAGAAAGTCTTCTTCAAAAGTTAGAAATTAAAGGAAATAAACGAAAAGGAAAAATGCAAAGTCAACCAAATTCACATAATTGGTATGAACTTGATTTTCCTTCATCCAAAGATGATACATCTAGTCCATTTACTTTGACAACATCATCTGGGTCTTCCAGGAGTTCATTAGACTCTCCTAGAAGTTGTAGTTCATCTAACAATGATTCTCCACCTCTAGAATCTTCAACTGATCGACAAACATCAATTTACATTAATCCAATTTACAATAATGGAAATTCAGATCCCCAAACAAGTGAACATCAACTACCAAAATGGGCAGTTCAACTTTTGAAAGATGTAAGGCCTGATGAGTAGAATAAAATAGGAACAAGGGGATCACACAATAGTGAAGGAAATTTTGCCTTGGTAGCAAATGATTTTACTAAACCTTCCACATACAAAGAAGCAGTAAAACATAAAGAATGGAAACAGGGTATGGCTGAAGAGTATCAAGCAATAATTGATAACAACACTTGGAAACTTGTTGATTGTCCTACAAGTGTTAAACCCATTGGATGAAAATGGGTTTACAGAATTAAATACAACCAACATGGAGAAATTGGCAAGTATAAAGCATGACTTGTGGCTAAATGTTTTGCGCAACAAGAATGCATTGATTATGAAAAAAAAAATTCTCCTACAGATAAATGGAACACCATCCAATTAACACTTGCATTGACCACTCAGAAAGGTTGGAAAGATCATCAAATGGATGTAAAAAGTTATTTTCTCAATGGAGACATACAGGAAGATGTATATATGCAACAACCATCAGGTTTTGAAATTGCAGGACAAGAACATAAAGTCTGCAAATTAATTAAGGTTTTATATGGGTTAAAGCAAGCTCCCTAAGATTGGTTTACCAAAATGGATGAATACCTTCGAAAAGTTGGTTTTCAACGAAGTGAATCTGATGATACTTTGTATATCCATCAACAGGGTCCATATCTGGTGATTCTTGTTATGTATGTAGATGATTTGATCATTACAGGAAAAAATGATGATCATATTGCACAGGTGAAAAAAGAGTTACATGCAGGTTTTAAGATGACTGATTTGGGACTACTTCACTACTATCTTGGAATTGAAGTATTCCAACATCCACATCATATTTTCATTTCTCAGAGTAATTATGTAGCATAAATTCTTCAGTGATTTGGAATGAAGGATTGCAAACCATCTCTTACCCCTATGGAACAACACTTGAAACTTTCAAAATTTGAAGGGGGGGAAATGGTAGACACCACTATTTATAGACAATTGATTGGAGACTTGATTTATTTGACAAACACTCAACCAGATCTATCTTATGTAATCATTATTCTTTCACGCTTTATGTAGCAACCACGGGACATCCACTGGAATGCATCCAAAATAGTTCTTTGATATATCCAAGGAACAAAATATTTTGGTTTTCTTTACAAAAAGAATAAAACTTTTGTACTTGGTGGATTTTCAAATGTCGACTTTTCTGGAAGTATTGATGATCGAGCATCAACATCAGGTTATTTAATGAACATGGGTTCAACAACAATGTCTTAGAGTTGTAAGAAACAAGCTACAGTTTCCACTTCTACAACAGAAGTAGAATACATCTCAGCATGGGAAGCAACATGTGAAATTGTTTGGTTACGAAGAGTTTTGCAGGACTTGGGAATTTCTCAAACAAAAGCTACATCATTATTGATCGACAGCCAGTTAGCCATTAAGCTTGCCAAGAATCCAATTTTTCATTCAAAGACAAAGCATGTGGACACCAAGTATCATCATATCAGATCACTCATTGCAAAGGATGTCATTAAGCCAATTTATTGTCCTTCAGAAGATCAGATCTTCGACATTTTCACGAAACCTCTTAGAAAAATAAAATTTACTAAGTTCAGGGATGAACTTTGTATCTATTGTAATGTATATTTGGATCATAGGGGGGAATGTTAGATGATCCAAAATAAAAATATAGTAGTTTAAAAGGTTAGAATAAAATGATTATTAATTTAGAATATTAAATTAATAATCTATACTATTTTATTAATAAATGGAGACATTTAGAAATAGAGTATTGTTGTAAAAGATACGACTCTAGAAAAGTGTCGTATCTTAGGCTCTAAATTAGGAGTATAGTTAGAATATTGTTAAGATAACATTTATTGTAAATGGACACTTGTTTATTTAATAAGTGATCCATAACTAGATTTAGTTAGGATGTTTAGCTTATATATAGCTCATTGGAAGAGTATCGAGGTGTTCGGGTGTAAACTCTTGCAAATTCTCATATGTAATTCATTTTCATATTTAATAAAGTGTGTGTCTGAGGACACTTCTTCCATTAGAGACATCATCTCATCAACATGATGAAGTATTAGATGCAATAAGTTCCCAAGTGGAATATTTGCAAGCCCAAAGTGCACATGCACCTTTGGTTAAGGAGACAACTTCAACAACTAGTGGCTCCTCCCCCTCAGTAGAAAGTCCATTCCCAAACCTAAACAAGGGAAAAGAAGATATGGAACCTTCTGCTCACTCCAAGCCTGATACTTGATCTCTTTTTTGGAGTATATATAGTCAAATTTTGTAATGTAATTACTTCTATCAGAGATCAGTCTTATTTAAGGTTAGATAGGATTAAGGTTAGACATGATTAGTTCAATGTTGGATAGAAAGTTTTTTTCTCATCATAGATCTAGTCTATAATAATTTTCTTCGTAATTGTAACTAATATTGTCTCACTTTATGTCTCCACTGAATTTGCCCCATTTACTATCCATAAATTATGAGCAAGTATGAATTTTCCACAAAAGTTTCCTTGGAAAAAAGCTACAACTCCATCCTCTTTTTGTAAGTCCAATCATACATACATGGTAAATAACAATCATAATCCTAAGGTTTTGGTGGATTTTTAGTTTGCGGTAAAGGGCCTATGATAATAATCTATGTTTAAGGATGAATGGATTCGGTCAGATAGCTGGTGAGTTACAAATCACCCAGGCCTACCATCGGTTCCCACAGGTTCATTTTTGTGTTGTTCAAGCAGATGGGGTGGCATATAGTTTACCCTCCAGGTTCACTCCTCAATTTAAATACTAGAAATTTTGCATGCTCCAAAAGCCTTGGTCTTCCTATGGCCGCCATTCATTTCAATTCTCAGAAGGAAATAACAGGTAGAAGGCGCTAAAGATTACCTTATTTTAGAGTATTTTAGACTATATGATTTTGTATATGTGGATGGCCATATCATTATCTCAAACAGAGGATGTGAATGACTCAGACACTCATGTGTATCTGCTGAACTTCCATATTGTGCATTCTATGTTGTGCCTTTTCACAAGTTAATTTGGTAGAAAGAAGGGTGTGAATTTTTATCTGGTACAAACTTGTAAAATATCAGGTGTTAAGTTTATATTTATGTTTTCAGTTTTTCTGGTTCCTTTAGAGCTATATCTAGTCATAAACTTTTTTCTTCGAATTTTGAAGTAACAATTATTTTTCTCAAAATCTTCTCAATTTCGAAGTTTCACCTTCTTACCAATGGCAGGCGGAATAAAAGTGTTGAGGTTTTTCTAATGAAAATTTCTAAAAGTATTGGTGCTAAGTTCATATATTTTTTCTTTGATGCAAAGTTTATATATATTCTTTCATTTTTATTTTCCATTAAAGAGGTTTACTGATCCAGGTGGATATTGGTGGCCACCCACCTATTCCAACTGGCTCCTCGTGTCCCTTTTGTGTTTAGCACATTCTTCTGTTGTACTTTGTAATTGTGGGTTCTACACTTCTTGGGTTTTCAGAAGCTCCACACATCCTCCAGGTGGATATAGGTGGTCTCTCGTCTTGTTTTCATGTCATCACATCTTGTTGTACTTCTAGGGCCGTTTTGGGGCTCTAAACATTGTTTTCTTGGCTCCCCACAATAAAAATTTAGATAGAGTCATATTTTTATAGCAGAGTGTATATCTATTTGAAATACCTTTCCAACGGGCTATCACGCACTTAAAATAGAGGTCGTATGCAAACATTACGACCCTTGGAAGTTGAGGTACCAAATTACACCAACTTACCCATAGGGCCCACATGAATTTTGGTGTTTCACCTTCTAGGGTTAGGTTTTTGGATGTCTAGGGTTTTTGAATTCATGAGTAATATCAAAAAGTCCTCTGGATCCTCATTGTAATCGATTATTCTTAGAAGGATTTTCATAGCAGCCACATCTCTTCTCAGAGATAGATACCACCATTCGAGAAAGTGTTTCAGTTCTGCAGTTTTATAGTTTCAACCTATTTAATTATTTAATGGAAGATATTGTTCACTAGATATTTGTGTTATTCTTCATATTGTCCACAAATTTTCTGACAGGGAAAAGATCACTTTTGCACTCCTCAAGATCGTCCCCCATGTTAAAGATAGGTGGGATACTTACTCTAAGAAAAGGGCCTTGGAGGAATACAAAATATTTTTGGTGGCCCCTACGTGGGATTCCTTCCGAGACACCATTAAAGAATAATACTACCCTGTTGGAAGCTACAAGGACCAGTACACCAAATGGACCACCCTACGTCAAGAAAGGGATAGACAATACCATATTTCACCAATATTTTCCATACCCTACGCACCAAATTGGGTATCAAAGACTCTGAGCGTCCTTTAGCACTCAAATACCATAGTTGTTTGCATAGATACATTCAAACAGAAATGGAGTTCTCGGACATCGCTTCATTCTGAATGACTTATAGATACGCTGTTAAGATTGAGTATAAATTTAAGAATAAAATGAGAGAGTTTGGATATGCAAACCCCTCACAGTTGAAGCAAGGAAAAGTAAACCCCAACACACACAACAAGGGACCAAGTCAAGATGATCTCCCTTAGGAAAACCAGTCCAAGATGCAACACAAGAAGGGAAATGAGAAGACGGAAAATGACATGGGAAAATGGTGTGAGTACCATAAAAGTTCATGGCATAACACCAAAGAATTCCGCTCCAAGTAGTCCCTCATGGACGAGATGAAGGCTTCTGAGTCAGAGGCCGATTCTGATTCTGAGTCAAATCCTAAAGGAGAAAAGAAAATTATCTATGATGAACCTAGTGCCACTGTCACTACCACTAAAATTCGACCAAGCAAACTAGAAGAACTAGAGGAAGGGGAATGCCTCTTTCACTTGCAGATGTGGGTCAAGGGGGATCCACTTCATTTCATTATTGATAAAGGTAGTCGGAAGAACCTAATTTCAATAGAGGTCTTCAAGCGGCTGGACTTGCCAACAACACCGCACCCGCAACCCTACACCATCGGCTGGCTTCACCAAGGAAGAGATCTTTGTGTCAGCCAATAGTGTTGTCTTCCCTATGACATAAAGAGTTTCAAAGATGAGGTACTGTGTGATATTTATCCCCTTGAAGTTTGTGATGTTATTTTAGGAAAACCATATTTGTGGAAGCACCATGTTGTGTATGAGTCTAGACCCTTCATTGTTATTATTACTTTGGGTAGACAATTGTATAGGATCGCATAGGCAACGCTGCCTACTGATATTTATTTAATCCCTTCTAAGAAATGCAGTAAGGTCATTTCACAAACCATGNTGTGTGATATTTATCCCCTTGAAGTTTGTGATGTTATTTTAGGAAAACCATATTTGTGGAAGCACCATGTTGTGTATGAGTCTAGACCCTTCATTGTTATTATTACTTTGGGTAGACAATTGTATAGGATCGCATAGGCAACGTTGCCTACTGATATTTATTTAATCCCTTCTAAGAAATGCAGTAAGGTCATTTCACAAACCATGAAGTTCATATTCTTTGTGATCCATGCTCATAATAAGTAGAAGGTCACTGCCACATCTGTGGCCTCTACACAACACATCTCTTTCTAGCATAAGCAAGTGAATGAGATCATGGAAGAATACCGAGACATCTTATCATCACCTACAGGGGTACCGACAAACTGCTAAGGAAATCATCCAATTGATCTAACCCTCGACGCACCTCTACCTAATGGACCAGTCTATCGATGCTCGTTGATGGAGAATGATGAAATCGGGTGTCGAATTTGAGAGCTTGTTCAAAAGGGGCACATTAGACCCAACTCCTCCCCTTGCAGAAGCTCGATTGTAATCGTGCAAAAGAAGGATGAGACTTGGCAACTCTACATTGATTACAGAGCCTTAAACAAAATCACAGTCAGGAACCACTACCCCATTCCCAGAAATGATGACCTTCTTAACCAACTCAAGGGGGAAAATTTCTTTAGCAAGATTGACCTAAAGTCTGGATACCACTAGGTTCCCATCGAACCAATTGATGTATGGAAGACAACCTTCAAGTCTAAAGAAGGTTTCTATGAATGGCTAGTCATGTCCTTTGTCTTAACAAATGCACCAACCACTTTTATGAGGTTGATGGATGATTTATTGAGACCCTTCACCAAATCCTTTGTCGTAGTATATTTGGATGACATCCTCATCTTCAACATAAATTGGGAGGTGCATATGCGGCGTATTCAATAAGTTTTAAGCACTCTGCGGCAACACAAGATTTATGACAACTTGGAAAAATACTCTTTTGGACTGAACAGGGTCCAATACTTGGGCTACATTGTTGATGATCATGGGGTACATGTTGATCTAGCTAAGATCCAAGTCATCCGTGACTGGCCATCCCCAACCACACTAACCGAGCTTCGAAGATTTTTTTGGGATTCTCCCATATTGCATGGGCCCTCAACCAGGTGACCAAGGGAAGTGGTAGGGCCAAGTTTGTGTGGGGGAAGGAGCAACAACGAACATTCAATGATTTGAAGAATCGCTTATGCTCAAATCCAATACTCTTCTTGCCCGATCTACATCAACCATTCGAGATTGAGATTGATGCATATGACTATGTTGTGGGTGTAGTTCTCACTCAGCATGGGAATCTAGTGGAATACCATATTGAGAAAATCTTTGATATTGTCCGTAAATACCCCACTTATGACAAGGAAATTTATTCCATTGTACAATCTTGTCTTCAATGGAAACATTACATTCTGGGGAAAGAGACAACTATACACATTGATCACAAGCCTCTGCAGTTCATACAGACACAGGGGAAATTGCAGAATGACCACCATCAAAAGTGGTCCACCTACCTGCAACAGTTCCATCTCAAAATCAAGTATAAAATGTACCCTTCCATGTCTTCACCACCACTTTTCTCCATTCATGTGGACATGAAGCATATGAGTGTCCCCAACTTTATTATCAAGATCCAGACTTCGCCACCACATATCATTTCTTGGGTACAGGCGAAATTGTCACTGATTTTCACATTCAGGACAAAATCTTATGCCACCTGGTCCATATCTATGTTCCTAAAATAGAGCATGCAAATCTGATTTGGGAAGCCCACTACAGTCGGGTGGCAGGACATTTTAGCATAGAGAAAACTGTGGTCGTTCTTCAGAAACATTTTTATTGGCCAAAAATTCGACATGACGTCAACAAATATATCAGATCTTGCATTGCATGATCCATTGCCAAGCCCGACATCAAGAAGAAAGGCTTATACACCCCTCTTCCTATTCCCTATAAGCCTTGGGAATCCATCTCAATGGACTACATGTCTGGTTATCCATCCACCAAGAAAGGAAATGACTGTGTGTTTGTGGTCGTTGATCGGTTTTCGAAGATCGCCATTCTCACAGCCTAGAAGAAGAATGTCACAACGGAATATACTTCCAAGATCTTCCTTGAACGAGTGTGGGTCCACTTTGGGATAACATAGACCATCATATCCAACCGAGACAACAGGTTCCTCATCACCTTTTTGTCGAGTCTCTAGTCTCTGTTGGACATAAAGATCACAAAATCCACTGCTTTCCACCCCCAAACCAATGGCCAAATAGAGGTCGTCAATCAGACGATTGTGTACATCCTACGCATGTACAATTCTAAGAATCCACATACATGAGATGAGAGTCTGCCATATGTCCAACATAGTTACAACCGAGATATCCATAGTTCCACTGGCCATAGCCCATTTCAGGTGGGTCTAGGATTCCAACCCTTGGGACCCATTGATGTTGCACTTCCTCTCTCCACCACATAGATAGACTCTTCCCCTAATCATTCTGCGATTGACAAATCCACCAGATTCATTGAGCAGATTCATCACATCCGTCAATAGGTCTAGGAGAATTTGTATAAATCTAATGCTAAGAACATACAACACCATGATCAACACACGGTACCACACCAGTTTTAGGTTGGCGACAAAGTCTGGTCACATTTGCAGTAGGAGAATCTCACTGGGGCCCATTGGAATCTTCACCCACTTTGTTATGGGCCTTACACTGTCACCAAGGTTGTGGGTAGAAATTATTTTGAACTCAACACTCCACCCTTCCTTGGAATGCATCCAATATTCAATGTGGACCTCCTTTAGCCATATTTCCCCCCATTATTGGACACCTTCGAGATCGCATAATAAATGACACCAACATAGCTCAAACCTGATTGCATGGAACAAGCATCCACTGATAAGATGGTGGACACACAAGTCAAGGGAACTCTCCAACAACAGATGCAACTTTATCGGTTTATCAAGGCTGGGCAAATCTTACACCAAGCCAAGTGGCTCACCCAGGCCCAAATCTCGCAGAAGTTTCCTCACCTAATGGGGGAACTCAACACAATGGAGACCATTGCTTCCTAAAGGGGGAGGATTGATTCAGGTTGATATTGGTGGCCACCCACCTATTCCAACTGGCTCCTTGTGTCCATTTTTTGTTCAACATGTTCTTCTATACTGCTTTGTAATTGTGGGTTCTACACTTCTGGGGCTATCAGAAGTCCCACACATCCTCTAGGTGGATACAGGTGGCCTCTCATCTAATCCAACTGGCTTATTTTGTATGTTTTCATGTCTGCACATCTTGTTGTACTTCAAAGGCCGTTTTGGAGCCATAAACGTTGTATTTTTGTCTCGACACAATCAAACTATAGACATAGTTAGAGTTTGATGGTGGAATGTGTAGTTCTCTGAAAGACCTTTCCAAAGGCCTATCACGTGCCTAAAATGGAGGTCGTATGAAAAATTTATGACACTTGGAAGTTTAGGTACCCAACTACACCAACTTACCCATAGGGCCTACATGAATTTTGGCGTTTCACCTTCTAGGGTTAGGTTTTTGGATGTCTAGGGTTTTGAAATTCATGAGTAATATCAAAAAGGTATTTGGAGCCTCATTGTAATCGATTTTTCTTAGAAGTATGCACATATAAGCCACATCTCTTCTCATAGATAGCTACCACCATTCGAGCAAGTGTTTCAGTTCTGCAGTTTTATAGTTTCATCCTATTTCATTATTTAATAGAAGATATTGTTCACTAGATATTTGTGTTATTCTTCATATCTCTATGTTTATGGTATTCAGTCTGTTAATCAGTTCATTCTGCTCCTAAATCTAGATCAGTGGTATCAGAGCAGTGTGCTCTTCACTTATTTTTCTTCGTGCATGTCCCGAAGTTGGGACTTGAACCTATCAAGCCATTACAAGATCGATCACCTCGAGCCCAACAATAGCCCATGGGGGATGAAAATAAATATGATGGGATAGGATATTCTATTAAAATGTTGCTCGAGGAATCTCTCACGCGACAAAGGAATGAAATGATGGAAAACTTCGCACAGATCCTTCCATGGATGCCCACAGGAGAAGCATCTTCATCAAGATGCCATGCAACCCCCTTCAAGGTACAAGTAAATTTTGACATTCCATTATTTGAAGGACCAATATATTTGGATACTATAGATAAATGGTTGAATCTGCTCGAAGGATATTTTTCAGTCCACTAATTTTCCGATAGGGAAAATATCACTTTTSCACTCCTCAAGGTCGTTCTCCATGTTAAAGACTGGTGGGATACTTATTCTGAGCAAAGGRTCATGGAGAAATCCATAATAATTTTGGTGGCCCCTACATGGGATTCCTTATGGGATGCCATTAGAGAAMAATACTACCTTGTTGGAAGCTACAAGGACCAGTACACCAAATGGACCACCCTACATCAAGAAAGGGACCAAACAGTACCAGATTTCACCAATATGTTCCATCCCCTATGCACCAAATTGGGTATCAAAGACTATGAGTGTCATTCGGTGCTCAAATACCATGAATGTTTGCATAGATACATTCAAATAGAAATGGATTTCTTGGACATCGCTTCATTGGGCACGACTTATAGATACGTTGTCAATAATTGAGCAGAAATTTAAGCAGAAAAGGTGAGAGTTTGGATCTGCAAACCCCTCACAGTCAAAGCAGGGAAAAGGCAACCCCAACCCACACAATAAGGGACCAATTCGAGATGGTCACCCTTAGGACAACTAGTCCAAGATGAAACACAAGAAGGGTAATGAGAAGATGAAGAAGGACATGAGAAAATGGTGTGAGTACCATAAAAGTCCTTGGCACAACACCGAAGAATTCCACTCCAAGAAGTCCCTCGTGGTCGATTCGAAGGATTCTGAGTTAGAGGTCGATTTTGATTCTGAGTCAAATCCTGAAGGAGGGAATAATATTATCGATGTTGAATGTAGTTCCACTATTGCTACCACCAAAGTTTGGCCAAGTGAACCAGAAGAACCAGAGGAAGGGGAGTGCCTCTTTTACTCGCAGATGTGGGTCAAGGGGGATCCACTTCATTTCATTGTCGACATCGATAGTCAGAAGAAACTGATTTCAGTAGAGGTCATCAAGCAACTAGACCTGCCAATGACACTAAACCTGCAACCCTACACCATCGGCTGGCTTCACCAAGGAAGAGATCTTTGTGTCATCCAACAGTGTCGTCTGCCCTACGACATCAACCCTTTCAAAGATTAGGTACTATGTGATATTTCTCCCCTTGAAGTTTCTGATGTTATTTTATGACAACCATATTTGTGGAAGCATCATGCTATGTATGAGTCTAGACCCTGCAATGTTATTATTACTTTGGGTAGACAATTATACAGGATCCCAGAGGTAGCGCCGCCTACTGCTATTTATGTAATCTCTGCTAAGCAATGTAGTAAGGTCATTTCACAGACCAGGAATTTCATATTCTTTGTGATCCATGCTCACAGTAAGAAGAAGGTCTTTGCCACATCCTTGGCCTCTATGCAAAACCTCTCTTTGCAGCAAAATAAAGTGGATGGGATCATGGAAGAATACAGATACATCTTCTCATCACCTACAGGGGTATCGACACACTACCAAGTCAAGCATCCAATTGATCTGACCCCCGTCGCACCTCTACTTAATGGACCATTCTATCAATGCTCGTTGATGGAGAGTGACGAAATCAAGCATTATATCCAAGAGCTTCTTCAAAAGGGTCACATCAGACCCAACTCCTCCCCTTGCGGAATCTCAATTGTACTGGTGCAAAAGAAGGATGAGACTTGGAAACTCTGCATTGATTACAAAGCCTTAAAAAAAATCACAGTCAAGAAATGCTACCCCATTCCCAGTATTGATGACCTTCTTAACCAACTCAAGGGGAGAAATTCCTTTAGCAAGATTAACTTGAAGTCTGGCTACCACTAGGTTCCCATCGAACCAACTGATGTATGGAAGACAACCTTCAAGTCTAAAGAAGGTCTCTACGAATGGCTAGTCATTCCCTTTGGCTTAACAAATGCACCAACCACTTTCATGTGGTGGATGGATGATGTATTGAGACCCTTCACCAACTCCTTTGTCTTAGTATATTTGGATGACATCCTCATCTTCAACAGAACATGGAAGGATCACATAAGGCATATTCAATAGGTTTTGAGCACTCTGCGGCAACACAAGCTTTATGCGAACTTGGAAAAATGTTCTTTTGGGCTAAACAAGGTCCAATATTTGGGATACATTGTTGATGAGCATGGGGTACATGTTGATCCAGCTAAGATCCAAATCAATCATGACTGGCCAGCCCCGACATACTTACCAAGCTTCATATCTTTTTGGGACTAGCCAACTTCTACTGATGGTTCGTGTTGGGATTCTCCCATATTGCATGGTCCCTCAACCAGGTGACCAAGGGTGGTGGTAGGGCCAATTTCATGTGGAGGAAGGAGAAACAATGAGCATTCAATGATCTGAAGTATCGCTTGTGATCAACTCTAGTACACTCCTTGTGTGATATGCAACAACCATTCAAGATTGAGATTGATGCATTTGACTATGATGTGGGTGTATTTCTCACTTAGCATGGGAATCCAGTGGCATACCATAGTGAGACACTCTCTAATATTGTCTGGAAATGCCCCACCTATGATAAGGAAACATATTCCATTGTATAAGTCTGTCTTCAATGGAAACATTACATTCTAGGGAAAGAGACGATCATACACACTGATCACAAGCCTCTCCAGTTCATACAGACAGAGGGGAAATTGAAAAATGACCTCCATCAGAAGTGGTCCACCTACCTGTAGAAGTTCCATCTCAACATCAAGTATAAAACATGTATCTATAATCATGTCACTAACTACCTCAGTGGGCCTCCTATGGCTGTACTCACCATTGTGCTCCATTCCTGTGGACATGAAGCATTCGAGTGGCCCCAAATTTATCAGCAAGATCTAGACTTCACCAACACATATCATCTCTTGGGTACAGGTGCAACTGTCACTGATTTTCACATTTAGGAAAAACTCTTATTCCACCTATTCCATCTCTGTGTTCCTACAAGCGAGCGTGCAAAGATGATATGGGAAGCCCACTAAGCTGGTTGGAAGGACATTTTAGCATATATAAAACTATGGTCATTCTTCAGAAAAAAAATTATTGGCCAAAACTTCGACAAGACATCAGGAGATATATCATATCTTGCACTTCCTGTGCCATTGCCAAGCCCACCATCAAGAATCAAGGCTTATAAACCACTCTTCCTATTCTCGAGAAGCCTTGGGAATCCATCTCAATGGACTACATGTATGTTTTTCCATCCACCAAGCAAGGAAATGATTATGTGTTTGTAGTCGTTGATCGTTTTTCGAAGATTGTCATCCTCATAGCTGTAATAAGAATGTCACAATGACAGATACTGCCAAGATCTTCTTCGAATGAATGTGGGTCCACTTTGGGATAACACAGACCATCATCTCCAACCGAGATAGCAGGTTCCTCAACACCTTTTGATCGAGTCTCTCATCTCTGTTGGACACCAAGCTTACAAAATCTACTTCTTTCCACCCCCAAACCAATCGCCAAACATAGGTCGTCAATCGGATGATTGTGCACATCCTTCGCATGTACAATTTTAATCATCCATGTACATGGGATGAGAGTCTCCCATATGTCTGATACAGTTACAACATGGCTCTCCATAGTTCCACTGGCCATAGCCTATTTCAGGTGGGTCTGGGATTCCAACCATTGGGACCCATTGATGTTTCACTTCCTCTGGCCACCGCACAAACAGACTCTTCCCCTGATCAGTTTGCGATCAACAAAGCCACCAGATTCACTGAGAAAATTCAACACATCTGCCAACAAGTCCAGGAGATTTTTTAGAAATCCAATGCTAAGTACAAGCAATGCCATGATCAACACAGGGAACCAGACCAATTTTAGGTTGGTAACAAAGTCTAGTTACATTTGCATAAGGAAAGCCTCACCGGGCCCCATCAAAATCTTCGCCCACTTTGTTATGGGCCTTTCACTATCACCAAGGTTATGGGTAGCAATGATTTTGAGCTCAACAATCCACCCTTCCTTGGTCTGCACCCAGTATTCAATGTGGACCTCCTTCGGCCATATTTTTCCCCATTATTGGTCACCTTCGAGATCAAAAAAGAACTGACACCAACAGATCTCAACCATGACTACATGGAACAAGCATCCACTCACCAGCAATAGATCCAACTTTATTGGGTTTTCAAGGCAGGGAAACTCCTACACCAAGCCAAGTGGCTCACCTGGAGCCAAATCCAACATAAGTTTCATCACCTGATGGGGGAACTCAATGCATTGGAGACCATTTCTTCCTGAGTGGGGATGATTGATCCAAGTGGATATTGGTGGCTACCCACCTATTCCAACTGGATCCTCGTGTCCATTTTTGTTCAGCACGTTCTTTTGTACTAATTTGTAATTGTGGGTTCTACACTTCTATGGCTATCTGAAGCCCCACACACCCTCCAAGTGGATACAAGTGGCCTTTCTCCTAATCCAACTGGATTATTTTGTATGTTTTCATGTCATCACATCTTGTTGTACTTCCAAGGCCATTTTGGGGCTCTAAACGTTGTTTTTTTGGTTCTCCACAGTCAAATTGTAGACGGATTCAGAGTTTGAAGATACAATGTGTAGCTCTCTAAAATACCTTTCCAATGGCCTATCACACACTTAAAACGAAGTTCTTATGCAAAATTTATGACCCTTTGAAGTTGAGGTACCAAATTACACCAACTTACCCATAGGGCCCACATGACTTTTGGCGTTTCACCTTCTAGGGTTAGGTTTTTGGATGTCTAGGGTTTTGACATTCATGAGTAATCTCAAAAAGGCCTTTAGAGCCTCATTGTAATCGATTATGCTTAGAAGGATGTGCATAGTAGCCACATCTCTTCTCAGAGATAGCTACCACCATTCGAGCAAATGTTTCAGTTCTGCAATTTTATAGTTTCATCTTATTTCATTATTTAATAGAAGGTATTGTTCACTAGATATTTGTGTTATTCTTCATATCTTTGTGTTTATGGTATTTAGTCTGTTACATAAAAATGAACATTTCTCCTAACATTCCACTTCATAAGAAAGACCCTATCAATCAATACATTTGGATGGATATTTCAGATATTAATGCTAAGAATATTTATAGAGTAATCTCTTACTTTGTGCCTACCATTTCTACCTTTTATAAGAAAAACAATCCAGATAAGAAATTTTGTCCCTACAAAATCTTAGAACAATATATTTATAGTTTGAGAAATGAAGGTAGTAAGCTCCTGCTAGGAGTCTTTAATATTATAACTACACGTAATCAAGCTATTATTTTAAGCAATAATTCCAACCCTAATCCTCCATGTCTAGATGGTGGCCTTGTTTTAGCTAAAAGATACAAAAGAAACTATGAAGACTTGATCAATATTTTTTTTTATGCTAAGCTAATCAAGCTCTGTAGCTCTCAAGATATAATAATTTAAATGGGATATAATGTAGTGACTAAAATCTAATTGAATGACTTGTATCCATGGGTTGGGTAGTAGTGTCATGGATCATGTGATATTAGATATTCTCATATACAACCAAATAGTAAAATTTGACATTTTAAATCAACATGAGCCTAAATGTTTTGATATACCTTTAACCCTAACTCTAAACTCCGTCATGCACAAAATCTCCATTGAAGAGGACTCCAATAACCAACGGCACTTGCATTTTGAGAAAAATAAAGATGATCTTTTCTTTAAGGACTTAAATAGAAAAAAAAAATATGTTATCATATAAGAACAATATTGAAGACTTATATTATAATTTTATGACAACCCTCTCTACTTCTATTAACAAATTCTCTATTCAGGTGTTATGTAAAGGTAAAAATAGTACAACCAACCCTTTGTATGATAACAAGTATAAAATTTCTAGAAAATCCATCACAAGTGCTTCTAATCAGTCCTTAAAATCCGATAAGATAAGTAGATACAAAGCCCTAATTAAAAGGAAAAAAGACACCACATGAAAAGAAAGCAAGAGAATTTTTTTCACATATCTAAGCTAGATCTTAAGAAAGTATAGAGGAAAATTATAAATAATAAAATTAGAGAAAACAAAATGATTCCTTCAAGGGATTTGAATTCCCACCTTAAAAATATATATGAATCCCTTATTATCATCGACAACATTCCAAAGGTTCCTACAAAAGATGTTTTTTTTTTCTATAGAAGACATAAATTTTGGGGTTAAGTGACTCACAAAGGAAAAGATAAGGACATGAAAGGTTACCAAGACAAAATCTTAAAAATTGGAGGGCATGTCCTCATTTCTCACATATAGACAATCTCTTCAATTTATCAATCAAACATGGCTTCCCTAAACCTTGGCCTTAAATCCTCATTGTACCTATTTTTAAAAGTGGGGATACAAGAAATATTTTTAATTATAGGACCATTATGATTAGCTCCATTTGAACTTAAAGCTATATGGAAGTATTTTGGAAAATACGATCAACATATGGCTAGAAATATATGGAAAATGAGATAAACTCTAGGAATTTTTTCGAGATTATCATTCAACTATGGAACACCTTGTCATGCTTAGACTCATTGTGGATGAACTACTACATATGTACGGAAACAAACGACGTCATACTCCGACAATATGGATAAAATCAGTTGTAATGTTGGAGTTTACTTGCATTTTTTTTTATAAAAGCCTCAATGTTCGTCCATTATCCGACAATAGTGATTGTCGTCGAATATCCAACAGTTTTCCAAGTCAACGATCGTTGATTATTCGACGGGTGACCATGTCAATGATGTGTGTACTGATGTTTGACGAAGTCAATATTTTTGTTTGTTAAACACCATCTCTCTGGACAATATCCGTCGAAAGTCCGATGAAAGTGCAATACATAATTAAAAAAGTTTGAAATATTAAAGATGTTCAACATTGTTGCTATATTAGTGATGATTTGCAGAGGTTATAATGGATATTTTTAGTTCAGAACACAATTTTTTTTTATTTTGTTAATTGCATTACAAATAGTTAAACCACCGAAGTTGATATTTTAAGATAATCATCACTGAAAGTTTCGTAAGGAAAAATATCACATAACATTCCTTCAGGAGGAAAAGGTCGAGACTTGAGATCTACATTGGTTGAGGATTTGGGTGATCAAAAATGTTATTTCCCTTGTAAACAATGCAGGGGCTATAATAGAAGGAGACTTTAAATAAAAAAAACTAAAAATGGTTGTAGTGAGTATGGACACCTTGAAGGAAGGCATGAATATCGTCCCTTGGTAATTTATTCTTGCTATCATTATTATCCTCCACTAATATTTTGAATTGGCAATGCAGTCATAATTATTTTTTCCATCATCCAATTTGGTCTTAGAGCTTAATTAAAAAAGTAGCATAGGGATATTTTCATTTTTTTACTTGCATAGGACTCTGTTTGAGAAATATTTGTAGAGTTGTTAATTCCTCTTTTGATATTGGTATCGACGCTCTGTTTGAGAATTATTTGCAGAGTTGCTAATTCTTCTTTTTATATTGGTAATTGTTTCATTTTTTAAAGTTTTGAAGATCAGTTCATGTTCCTAGTAACATCGACATTTTCTTTTAATCACTAATGGAAAGTGGAAATGCCACACTAGTTGAATGCCATATTTGTTAGGAATAGGACAATAAAAGAAATATGTATATTCCCTATTCCTGTTATGGCACCTTGAAGTGTTAATACTTATAATCAATAGGGGTCATAAGGACAATAAAGGAAATATGGAGATTATGTTCTTTGTTTTTATATATTATATTTGTAAACGTTTGTATTGTTTTAATATTTTTTATATACACTAATATTGCTTAATTTTTTGTAATTATAAAGGAATGATGCCCTAGGGTACTGCCCGTGGAGGAAGACACAGTTGTACAAGCGCATGTTTAGGAACATGGAGCAAATATTGAAGTTTAAGTTAATGATCATATGGAAGAAGATGATGATGCTAATAACACAGTTGAAGAAGATGAGAAAAACATATTGATCCATGAGACATTTCATAATTCTAGAATGGATGATGACATCGACCAACTTGATGGTTTTTTTTATATACCTATACTTGAGAAGGCAATTCAACCTCTTTATGAAGGCTCTAAAACAAGTCTTCTCTCTGTTATATTGTTTTGGTGAACTTAAAGGTTATGAATGGTTTTTCAAACAATCGTGTCACACAACTACTAAGGTATGTAATATATTTTTTCACACTTAGTACATGATGATAAAGGTTTTATTTTTCCTATATTTTAATTTTTATTTCATCATATGTAAAATTTGGATGCAATACATTAACCAACATTGATTTTTTATGTTGTAAATTGTTAGGTGAATTTTTGTTACCATCGTCAAATGTTTTATGTTGCACATACCAAGATTTACATGCCATAATGAAAGATATTGGAATGGAGTATCAAGTTATTCATGCATGTCCTGATGATCATATTCTATATTATGGATAACATGTATCAAAAGAAGAATTCTCGAAATGTCAAATTAGTAAATATCGAACCGATCAAGTAACAAAAAAGGTGCCTCACAAGGTTCTTCGTTATATTCCCATATTTCCACGTTTGCGAAGATTGTTCAAGTGCAAAAGAATAGCATAGTTTATGGATTACCATGCAAAGAACAAAAGTAAAGATGGTGTTCTTTGAATTCCTATAGATGGACATGCATTTAAGAATATAGAGGAAATATGGACACATTTTAAAGATGAACCTCGTAATATTAGGCTTTCATTGGCAGATGGCGGTGTCAATCCATTTGGTGAGCGCAAATGTACTTACTCGGTGTGTCCTGTATTTTTTATCAACAATAACATTCCTCCATGGATGTCAATAAAGAGGGAGAACATAATGTTGGCAATGATTTTTCTAGGTATTTGTTTAAAATAATATTTTTTAACACGATAACATCTCATTTGTCTTGTTTGTTTCATAATGATGTATTATATTTTTTTGTTTACTCATATATGTTCAATTATGTCTTATAATTATGTTTGATATTTTTTTATTAGGTAAGTACCAAGTCAAATATATGAACGTATATATCGAGCCTCTTATCTAGGAGTTACCAGAGTTATGGAAGGGCATCACTATGCATGATATCTCTAGACCAGTAGGTGTGCAAAGAGAATTTAAATTCCATACAACGCTTGTATGGACAATTCATGATGCCCCGAGGCTAACACATTTATGTGGTATGTTATAACGTTACCATGCACTTTGATATATAGTGTTTAATTTTATGGAGTTCATATCATGCATGTTTTTAATATAATCCCTTCATTAAACATACTTCAAATAATTGATATAAAATTTAATCCATCTCTTGTAGGTCTTCAAAGAAAGGGTAAATTTTCATGTTTAGTTTGTGGTTCTAAGATGAAATCTCGTCATTCAATAAGTTTAGGAAAGGAGGTGTTTGATGAGTATAGGCACTTCCTCTCTAAGAACCATAGGTATCGAACTACCAAGAAACATATTGTCAATGGGAAAGAAGAGACTGGATTAAAACCAAGGAGATTGACACCTCATCTATGGAAGTTGCAATATAATAGAAATTATCAAGATGTATTGGATCAAATCATCTATGTATATCATACATGAAATGTTTGGAATATTGTTTATTTTTATTGCATTTATATTGGATCAAATCATCTATATATATCATACATGAAATGTTTGGAATATTTTATATTTTTATTGCATTTTGTTCATTGTACTAATTGACAAGCATTGTTGTAATATATTTAATTTATATGCTTCATCTTGAAGGTCGCCATGAAGGCATTAATAATCAGGTGCTTCCACTAGGAATGAAAAGTTATCCCGTACAATTCAGTAATCTCCCCTACTATGAGCACCTAGAAATAGTTCATTTGTTTGATACAATGCACATCGGGAAGAATGTAACAAAAATGTTATGGTGAATCTTAGATGGAAGGAGTGATAAAGAAAAAATTGTGAATACTTGTAATGATATTAAGGATGCCAATCATGCAATGCAAAGTGTGATTCATTCAAATAGCAATGTAGATGGCCAAAATATAAGCACCCTTCCATGGTTATTGACAAAGTAGAAAAACAAGAATATAAAAGAGGTTATTGAAAAAAAAAAAAATCTCAATAGATTTTATTCAAACACAGAATATTCTAACAAAGAAAGGTGAATTAGGTGGGGTAAAAACTCATGATTGACATACCTTGATTAAGGTAATTATTTTGGTGCATATATTTCTATATTGGTGAGACATATTGTTTGTGTTTTTTTTTCTACTAATTTGAGAATAAATAATGATTCATATTTTATGTTACCTTATGTTCTACCTCTATCTCTCCCAGACAACTTTGAAAACAATGTCAAACAAGTTATATATGATCTTGACAAATACACAAGGTAAGTGGTGATTTGTGTGCAAAGTGTAATTTGTTCAATTTGTTATACAACTTATATTTGACTGCATATGTTTTATGTCTAGTACTATATACTTTTTTGTTGAAACCTCCAATTTGTTTACATCATTTGTAGATGGTTTTCATATAAATAAATCTATAAAGAAGACATAAATGATTGGAGGTTACAAATTCTTCGTATAATGTGTGAAATGCAAAAGTATCTACCTCCGACATTTTTCAATGCACAAGAACACTGCCTTTTACACCAAGTTGAGGAGATTGAAAAGTGTAGACCTATACACACAAGGTCAATGTGGATGGTTGAGAGGCACTTGAAATCATTGAAGGATTTGGTTAGACAAAGAGCATGTCCTGAGGGTTCTACGGTAGAGGGATATATGGTATATCAAACCATAGTTTATATTACTCAATATCTTCCTAATGTAACTGCAAGTATTAAGGTGGATCACATTTTTCATGTAAACTCCATCAACAAATTTGAAGGGGAGCACCTATTGGGGAAAGGTAGAATGAAGAAAGTGACATGTAAGTAGATGGTGGGGATTTATAATACATTTTATTTTTTGTTTTTATGTATATCGTAATTATTTATTTTTTATTCTTGCTGCATAATCCATTTTTATGAAGGTATACCATGGTAACTAATTATATGTGAATTGTTTTGTTTTAAAACAACTGGTGGAGAGTGGGATGAAATACATTTATATATTGCAAACAATATTGATTGGATGAAGGTATGGATTGAACGATGTACACAATCTAATTTAATGGTAGGTTATCATCGCATGGTGTGGCTACATTGGTTAAAGAAGTTGAACGTAAAGGAGATTCCAATCTTACATAGAGGGAAAATGATTAACATATGGTTTCAAAGATAAATAGTCAAGCATATTCACCCATACTATTTTTTTTTTAAATATTATGATGTATATGGCATGTTTTTTTCTTATAAATTTGCATAATTTCCAAGAATAAAGTTTATCAATTGACAATGCAGTTTTTGCATGTCTGACAATTTCAGTTGAAACACCAAAAGGCTATGTGGTGCAATGGCCGCAAATTTCACATCAAAAAGTTGGATGAAAAGATCAAATCTATTGATAGTGGGATAATTGTTGTATTTTAGGTTACTAATGTTTCCTCTAGAAGTGATAGACATCCAGAAGTCTCTGATAATTGATACTATGGGTTTTTAGATGATATAATTGAGTGTGACTTTAAATCCTTCAAATTAGTTATGTTTGATGTCAAATGGTACATGCCATGAATGAATGAATGAGCATGATCTTGATAGAATTGTTAATCAACATACTAACATATTTACCTTGGTTAATACAAGGAATGTTGAGCCAGGATCAGAGCCCTATGTTATTCCAAGCTAATGTGAATAGGTATTTTACTCAGAGGTTCTAGGTAGAGAGGGTCGGTCATATGTTGTTATATATGATCCAAGAGGAAGACCGGTAATGTATAATGTATTGGAAGAAGATGATATTGAAGAAGAAGATGATGTATAGGAGCAGTTAGTTCATGTGTCAGACGAAGACATTGTAGAAGTTCAAGGAGATGTTCTAGACATTGTTTTGGATGAAGATGATATCAACGATGTTTTAGATGAATAACTTGAACAAGTTGAACCAAATGTAGGAGACAATGTTCCTAATGATGATATAGACGATGATGTGATTGGAAATGATGACATTGATGATGATGTTGATATGGCCAATCCTTATGACATCAATTCTGAAGCGGATGATATAGATGTTGATATGGCCAATCCTTACTACATAAATTATGAAGTATATGACACAGATGTTGAGTTGGATGAAGAAAAATATTAATGATATCAAAATGTAGGAGGTATATTGTATTTATATGGTTTTAGTTGATTTTTTCTCTTTCATTTACCTTAAAAAAAAATTCTTAGTTTTTATGCTTGATTCTTACTATGTTGCTTTCAAATATTTAATAGTAGATAAATTGGGTATTGGGGAATTGAGAGGGATGTGAGGGGGGGAAGGGGCCATATGAGCTTCCACCTTCACGTGATTATCCTTGTTCAATAGAGAATACATTATTCTTGAAACCAAGAGAAACTCATTCTAGTTTATACCATCATCTCCAATTTTAACTTTGGTTTGTCTAACAATTTTCAAGCTTGTCCATTAATTACCACTTAATGGAAATAATTCTTTAATTTGACCTCGAGTAGAGTGTCTTGTGAATTGGGACAACGTTGAATTTTTTTAGTTTGTTCTTATATGCACTGAAATTTGACATGGTTATAGTAGATGCATGTGTTGATGGTATGGGAGTGTTTCAAGACTCAACTACAACTCACATAGAATTCAACAATCAAATGAAAAAATTATAACCTAAATTTGAAGGAGATGAAATTATCCATCATCGCATTTTTCATCATCATTATCAATATTGTATTGCGACAAGGCCATTTCAATCAACATGTTCATCGTTCCTATAACATCTTCGTCGAAAGTTTGCATAAATAATTATCAGTGAAAGGGGCACCCCTACCCCTAACTAAGATCTTCCTCTTGTAGGAAAGACAATACTTTCAAAGGAATGTTTTGGTGCAATCTATCATAATCAATTCAATGGCTAGGTACCTTGGTAACATAGGTATAGCTAGGTCACATCTAATGCTACTTTCAATGAAAATCTAGCGATACCACAACTTTATAACCAACTATATACCTTAATCAAGTAAAAACAATTGTGGTTCACCATGTGTAATACAAAATGAATTTGTCTAATGAGTCCTACCACAGGGAAAGGGGTTACACCTAACCCTACACTGAGTTCCTTCCCTAGGAGATCTTCAAGTTATTCATGTCAAATTTATAAAATTTATCCACACCTACCCAAAGTGTGTCCCATCCTCTAGAAATATTCATCATTATTGATAACATTCTTTTGTCACTTATGTCATTAGGGGTTAAGAGTTAAAGTGATCAAATTTAAAGGAGATAATGATTATATGTGTTAAGGATTATTGTATGAGAGATTATACACAAGGGTTATAGAGGTTATGTGATATACTAATTATAATTTAAAGGATATATGGGTTATAAATAATAAGGATTATAGGGTTCACATAAATTATGGGTTATGGTTTGGAGATGATAGTATAATTTGGACGGTTTTTATTTTTTTAATTATCTAGCTAAATTTGTGTAAATCCTCTCAATACTAACTCAATGTGTAATTAAAATGTATCAACTGATATATAATGTTTAAATAAATATAATAATGTCAATATATAACATTTAAATCAATATAATAATGTTAATATACAACATTTAAATCAATATAATAATCCTAAATTTCCTTTTCAAGCCTTGCATATGTTCATCATGATCCAAGCAATAATAGAATAATTCACTTTCTCTTACTTTTTTAGTGCTTCGGCCAGGAATGCAACACATTCTCGATGTGAAAATGGACTTTATAGGAAGTATCCTCTTAAATGATGTTTATAAGTAGCTATGTGACAAGTAGCCACATTATAAAGATTTTAAATTTAATCTCATGTTTAATTATATTTCATAAGTCTCTCTAGAAAGATTATAAGTAAATAAAATGGCACTCGTATAAAAATTAAAATGTATGGAAATAAATAAGTATGCGTTAATATATATTTATATTAATTAAATGTCATTAACCAAATTCCAAATTCAAAAATGATTAATTAAAATATGTGTGTGTGTTATACATATGTTATAACATATAATGTTATATGTTATAACATATAGCATATAACATATGTTATAACATATAACATATGTTATATGCTATAACAATCGACCGACGCCCATTCAAATTACATTCTCGCGACAGACCACAATCGATCGACATCCATTCAAATTACTTCCCCATGACAGACCCCACGATAGAGAGACCCGTTGACCGGCATGTAAACCCTTGACAGTACCAAAACCATGCAGAAAAGTGACAACGTGACCCCATTATAGAGACCCCTGGATCCTACAAACCCACATGGACAAGAGATAGAGTGACTCCACATCCAAGGAGCCACAAAGATAGACCAAGGGCATCAATAATGACAAATCAGGAGCCCACCTAGACCAAAAATGGCATCCAAATCGGTAAATGTTTTGTGTGCTTGCTCTCTTTTATTATTAGTCCATTATCACTCTTTCCATGACCAATTTGTTTTTTTAACTTGTGATCAAGGAAGGGAAAAAATTATAGAAAAGAAAAAACCGTGAATCTTGTTGCCTTCATTTCAATTCATGACCTAGTTCACAAATGTGGTTGAATGTTTTTTCTTGTTTCCTTCATTTCAATTGATATGTCCATTAAATTAACGAGAAAAGAGATATAATGCATTTTTATTAAACCTTGAACCTCTACCACCAATCTATTGATATAAAACTAGTCTTTAACTTGCAAAGGTTCGCTCACAACAACCAAGGTTAAAACCCTAACATATTATATACCATTAGAAAGGTATCAAATCACCTACATCAATTCTAGGGTTGTTTATCCCTTTGGATTAGATTCAGAGCATAATTTGATTAAGAAGTCATGAAAATGGAATTTGGCCATCTAGATGGTGTGAAACTTAAACCCTTTGTAGAAGATCAAGGATCTGCACCAGGAAGTAGCAACTAGGATTTGCAACTGTGATTTGCAGCTCATATATATAGTGGAATATAAAAGAGAATACTTCTGAAAATAAGAAAGAGTAATGAGATATGCTTGTGAACTATGATAATGCCTTGAAGTCACAGAATTTGTGATATGATGTAGCTAAGCTTCTAGAATGGGATATGTGGCTTGGTTATAGAGATAAAGAAATGATATAGACCAAGAAGTTGAAAGAAGATGTCTGATGTGAAAGCTTGTTTTTCCAGCAGCTTAAAAAATGTCGAGATGGAAACTTGGAAGCAACCAAGTTTTCTTCTTTTGTATATGCACTAAGGAAAATGCCAAAATAAGGGGGAGGGGAAGTAATACTCTAATTTTAAGTTAAATTATGATAGAATGTTGAATTCTAAAGTGAAAATATCCTTGTAGAATGTTGAAGAGTTGAAGAATGTAGAAGATTAGGGATCCACAGGAAGAAGTAGCAATTAGGATCTGCAACTCATATGTACAATGGAATATATAAAAGAGAATACTTCTGAAAGGATAGAAAGAGTAATGAGATCTTCTTGTGAAGTATGATAATGCCTTGAAGTAGATGAATTTATGATATTTTGTAGCTAAGCTTCTGGAATGGGATTTGCGGGTTGGCTATAGAGATAAAGGAATGTTATAGACCAAGAAGATGAAAGAAGATGTTTGATGTGAAATCTTGTTTTGTCATCATCTTAAAAAATGTTGAGATGGAAACTTGCAAGAAACCATGTCTTCTTCTTTTGTATATGCACTGAGAACAATGCAAAAATAAGGGGGAGGGGAAAGTAATACCCCAATTTTGAGTTATAGAATGCCATAATGCAAGTAGACTTCCACCATAATGTTAGATTGAGATGGTGCTATAATTTCAATGGAATCTGTAGTGGACACATAGTTGGGCTAATAAGGATAACCACTAGATTATCTTCCACAAAATGGGGGAAATGTAATCCATGTCATGAGATGGTAGGTTGGAGGCAATTAAAACATTCCCTGGATCTCATGTAATGCAATCCACACTACAAATATGTGTTATACCTTTTTCCCTTCTTTGGTGGTCTCTGTCATGGGGTTGGGAAGTATTTTTCATACAGTGGGTCTCAAATACAAAAATTAGGGGTATGGATCTCATCTAAAACATTCTATTTGGGCCCATGCACTGCTTGTAATGGGGGGTTATAAATAGTGGGCATTGTTGTAATATGTTAGCATATGTTATAACATAATTAATTAAAATAATTCATAATTACATTTCACAGATTTCAATTGATTCTTATCATTTTATGCCCCTTCACCATCCCATCGAAGTTTTCATATTGTCTTCATATTTATCTCTTACTTGTTCTTTTCTTATCAAACAATGCGACTTATTACATTTTTCTTGTTCTTATCTTATCTAGTATGACACATTGATGATGGGATGACTCCAAATGYGTGGTTTTATAGGATTGAAAGATAAAATCCTATTAAATATTTATGGAGGACTTTACATGATATTGAAAAAACTTGTAAATTTGTTGGATGGGCTCTCTTGAAGTTCATACAGGTTGATGTGTGTTATATCTAGTGGAATTGTTACAATCTAGAAAATGTTTCATACTTGGTTTCCTCAAGATTGTTCATCACATCCCTTATAACACTCACTAATTGTTTCTCTCGTTTGATTGATTGTTATAGGACATACAACAAAACATGTATTTGTTAGATCTATATTCGTTGAGTGAGGGAAGTTCAAGTAGAATAGAGGAAAGTGAGACATCTAGTAGGTCTAACAGGCGGAGATCAACTAAAGATGAGAATATCAGAAGAAAAATCCAAACGCATGGAATTTTTTCTTGCTAAAGGGGGGTCATGTTCTTATGATGATGAGAGAATAGATGAAATTGAGGTTCCCTTGAGGTACAACCATCTAGTGAAATGATGGGTAGCCAAGGATATTTCTCAAATAAACACTAATTTTTGTGTCAACGAAAGGATATATCACATTGCTCCATTGTCATTACATGGTTTGGGGATACTTTACATGAATGGAATAAAGATCTATTACGATAGAATAAATGAATTGATGGAGTATGTGGGACCATGTTACATCTACAAAGATTGGATACATCTAGTCTAGTATACAAAAGTATGCAGAGATATGGCGTGGTTAAAAATTATATACAACAAAAAGACAATGATCAAGATAAAGTAACATCTATTTATATTGAAGGAAGGCCAAAAGAAGAGGGAAATATTGCAGGGTTTATAAATAGTACATTAGCTGTAAAGAAAAATAAGAAACCCAATTGTGTTTTTGAGGGGCATGAAGGAAACCGTGTATTTGTATTTGCAATAAAATCAATAGTTTAAAGGGAAGAGTTGTTGATCGATTACGATTTGAGATGAGTAGATATAGACGTTTCTATTATGAGGGTGATACATATACTATTTTACCCAACATGTAATAAATGAATATTATATTTTATGATTGTCATTTACTGTAATATAGCTACACCAGTCAATGTTTCACAAACTATTGCTAGTCCACAAACAACACTAACACATATTTCAACATCTTGCTCATCAATATTTTCCATGACAAGACAAGAAACATACAATGTCTTGAATATGATCCTCTAAACTACAACTAAAAACTCATATGCAAAGACATTTAATAATAATATTGATCCTTGCTTTGCTACCACATTAGGATCACTCCTTAAAGTTGTAAATATTTTGATGTTATGTTTTTTACAAGTAAATCTATTTGCATACATTTGATTTTCTTCAATTTTTTCTAATTCTTATATTGACATTGCTTTGTTGGCAACACCATTGTCCTAGGGTGAAAGGGGGAAGGAAAAATTCTTAGAGGATTCCATAGATTATACAGAGGAATGTATTACCAATGAACACATTTATTCTTCCACCAACCCAATCCAAACAATAAGGAAGCTTGTGAGAAAATCAAACATTGAACTTGCTTCCTTGATTTAGATTCATCCTTGGACATAGGAGATAAATGAAAGAATTAAATCATTGATGGAAAAAAATCAATGCTATGGGGTAAGAAAGATATTTATTTATCCCATATATTTATTTTGGATTTTAATTTTTATTCTCTTACAAGTCCTTTATAAAAAACTCTTTATTTTTACAAGAGTTTTTTCAGGATTTTGATCCCCAGGATGTGCCTATAGAGGCTAGTGTTGGTGTCAACGTCATTGCTACACCAACACAAAATCATACCGACACACTAATCACTCAGACAAGTACACCTTCCAGGGTTGATGTTGGTACTACACTCGACCCTGATGAGCACATGCCAGAATGTGCACGTGATGATGCAGATGTAGAGCATGGATTTGCACATTTTGAAGCATGTTTTCCTAGATATTTCCATGTCACTAGCATGGGAACACTACCGGTTACCTTTTTGGTAAATGATGAGATCATCCTTATGAAAATAGAAAACATTCCAGGTATCTAATATGTGTTTTATTTATTATGTACAATCTAATTGAAATTTACATATAATATGTGATTATTTTAAACTAATTATAATATGTTTTTGTAGGAAACAACACATTTTATAAGAGAATGAATGAATTCAAATTGGATATCTTTGGGCCCACCATACGCACAAGGTGGAATTCCCAAATTTCCAACTTAAAATATGAACTTATTAACAAGTTGGTTGGTTTGTTCGGTGAGGGATCCTTCAACAAATTTGGATTCTCCTCAAAAGCAAGTGCATCGAGACCAATATAGGGTTCATATGCAAAATAACCTTAAGTATTAGTGCCCTCCAATGATTCTTGAGAGGGGGAGGAAGGCTCTATAAGAATATGCAAAGGACAAGATGCTCTGAAAAGAAGGAAAGACACCACCTGGCTCAGGAAGGTATGTGACACTTCTAATAATGTAATTATGATGCTTTATCATCATTGCGACATATAATTACATATTTGAAACTTTTCAATATAGGCTCCTAGACACATCCAAATCCACCAAGGTCAGAATATAAAAACATGGGCAACATAAAATTGGCCTAGGTGGTTACTCAAAATTGGTAGTACGAATTGTAAGTATAAAAAAATCAATTGCATCCAAATAATATATTGTTAACAATTTTAATTTAATTGCACAAAAGAATCAAAATTTATGTTCTTATGAAAATATGTAGGGATTGGAGTTCAAATAATATCCAACACAGGAAGACCTCAATCTTTCTTTCAATAACGACTTTTAATCCATGGTTCAACGCATAAAATATTGGGGGAGACACAACCTTCCAACACTCAAACCGACACATGGATAAATAAAATCAATGAACATTATTTAAAATTAATTACTTGTACATCCTATTTTCGACCATAAATTAATGTGTTTTTTTTTTAAGAAGATAACCAACTAATAAAGAAGTGTTTCCACTAGCGGAACACAGCCTAGTGATGGTAGAGTGCCATCCAATGAAGGTAGTGTGAAATTCTGTACTAGAGGTATTTCATGTTCTATAAAAAATGTAATATGGATTACAATTAAAAATATTTAATTTCAAATGGTGTATTAATTATAACTATACCTATTTCAGCTCCAGAGCATCTAGAGGATGAGGCTAGATAAGAAGAGGATCATATGGCCACATTTGAAACTACTCTGCTTGCCTCCGCTACTCAAGTAGGTAAATATCACTCTAATGATCCTTTTATTAATGAAAGTTCAGGGGGAAAATGGAAAGTTGGGGAGCACGATGGCTAAACCCAGTGGGCAGGGTGGTGTTAATAAAGTATTTCCTTTCAGCTCTCCCCATGTTTCAATTCTCCAACCTTCTCTCCCCAAAGTGAATTCTTCAAGCAATAATCCATCTCATCCGTAAATTATTATGGCAGGGAGGGGCCTCAAATCACAAAAAAATCCACCTGGTAAAGTGGGAAATGGTCACCCAGTCGAAATTTAGGGGAGGGATGGGCATACAAGACCCTGAAATCACCAAATTGACAATGGGAGCCAAGATTCTCTGAAGACTAATCATAGGGGAAAATGACTGGTGGAAGCAGATGCTTTCAAGTAAATACAGGCTAGGGAAAAGAATCAGAAGCATGGATAAACCACACCACAACCAGACAGGATCCCAAATATGGAAACTAGTAAAGGGAGCCTCCCCCTTCTTTAGAGAGCACCTCTCCTGGATTCCGGGAAATGGAAAATCAATAAGCATATGGTAGGACAAGATCTTCGGGGTAACCTTTAACCCCAGTGATGAGAATCTATCATATCTAAAAGGTTGGATGCTAGGATGAGGAAAGTGCACTCTATTCGATATCTCATCTTGGAACGACAATGGAAGTTGGAAAGACTGGAACTTGGGAAATGTACCCCAACATTTAGAAGAACAGGCTCAAGGCATGATCATGCTTCTAAAAGGGGAAGCACCCATCCAAAAAACCCATCCAGACAATAGGGGTTGGGGGAGCCAGGGGTACTCAGTCACAGTAGGATACAACTAGTTCAAAAACATGGGGGGGAATCAATCCTCAGCAAAATGGAAAAACATCTGGAACCGTGACTCCCTCCCAAAAATAAACTTCTTCAATTGGACTTTATCCCATTGCAAGATTTTAACAGGGGAGAACCTCATGAAGACAGGATTTCTTGGGCCCTTCAATTGTCCACTCTGTAAGAACAATCAAGAAGATATCAACCACCTACTATGGGACTGTCCCTTTGCAAAAAGTTGTTGGAACCTAGCCTATGGGGACCTAGCCCGATTTATACGGTGGCCTTCTTCCCCCCATACCAACCTGGGGAACTGGGACAAATACTATCGAGGCTCCTTCAAAGAAAATCCATCTCTGAAGAAAGTGTGGTGGGTGCTAGAAAAATTTCTATGTTGGCAGATCTGGAAAACAAGAAATAGGAAACATTTTCAAGGCAAGATCACCCCCCCTCAAACAGTAGCAGCTAAGGAAAAGCTTCTACTCTCTGAAGCTATATGTTCTTGACCTATGAAAATTGAAGATACAACAAACTGGACAGGCCAGGAAAAAGACTGGATGGCAAGCTTCAATCTCAGGACCGTCAAGCACCCCCAGACAACTCCAAGATCAAGATGGAAACTTCATCACACATTCAACATGGAACTTTGGATCTAGAAGAAAAAAACCCACACTCTATGCTTCGATGGTGCCTCTAAAGGAAACCCAGGGGAGGCAGACACGGGGGGGATCCTTTACGATCCTGGGGGAAAAGAAGAATCTAGATACCACTGGAATCTAGGGATGGACACCAAAAAAAAAGATGAGGCATACGCTCTCCTCAAGGGAGTTCAACTAGCCCAATCCAAGGGAATAAGAAAGATTGATGTCCTAGGTGACTCTCTCACCATAATAAGACTGATGGTCAAGGGAACAAACCCAAAATATCCCAACTTAAAATAGATCCTAGACAGAACTAGGCTAGCATCCAAAGAAATCAAGACTACCTTCTTTCACATCCTTAGAGGCAACAATAGCGAAGCAGACAAGATGGCTAATGCAGCCATCGGGACAAATCCTGACACTCTCAGCATTGATGGATTTTTAACCTCAACCACCCTCTACTAATGAACCTCCAAGAGATAGTTCGAGACAACAAAAGGAGTTCCCCCCCTTGGGACTTAAGCAGCCCTCGTGATCACATGGAGAGGAATATTGACAGCCTTACCCAAATGTGGCTAAAAGGAACATCCTCAACCTCCTCAGTCGAGGTCCACCATGTGCCCGAAAGGATAGCCATGACACGGTTGGGTGGACACTTTCAATTGTCCACGTGACATCCTATAGTCGCAACACTTGGAAGGCGTCATACGAGAACTCTATACCTCGCTTGTACAAGATGGTCTCTTCTCCACGCAGTGCGAAATCCTCTCCTCGCATGAGAAATACGGTGTACTAGGATCGCATGTGTGGACATGATGGACAGGCCTCTCATCTCCCCCTTCGATTCATCTCCCCTGATGTCAGCCATCCATGCATGGTGTCGCTCAACACTGTGTACAAGACGCTTCCCACAAACTCGCGGGTTTGTTCGTCATCCCCCTCCTTAGAAAACTTACATCCATCCTTGCTCTGTGCATGGCCCTCATGGGAATGCCACTTCACTCTCTTGCCCCTCCAGACCCCCTAGGTTCTTATTTTGGCCTCCTCGCCACCTTGTATCCATTCTCATTTTCCTCAGAGAGCTCCCTGGGTTATTTATAGAGCTTGGAGCCTGGCCCCCCTTTCGCTCAGTGAAATGCTTATTTACAGAGCTTGGAGCCTGCCCTCCCTTTCACCCCCTTTTGTGCAGTCTCTTAGTCATGCCCCCTTGTGCTTTCCTTTACAACTGGGCCCTATGAAGAACCCACAAGAACCAGCCAATTCTGGCCTCTCCTCTGGTGACAGTGAAATGCAACAAGAGCATACAGTGCAAGAGGACTCAGAAACCTAGCCAAAAGACATTTGGGAACCTGAGTGTGGAGGATGAAACAACCTTCATGAGCAATTGGTAGCACTGAGTTCCAATAGGGATTTCGAGATGGAAACTCTCTACCAACACCGTTTTCTGATCAACAAACTACAGGACGAAAGCGAGGCACAAAGAAGTCAAATCACTACCAACTGGGAGCATATAGACACCCTTCAGCTTAGGATGGACCATCTTGAGGACACGGAACCCCCTACAAGCAATACAGGAACACAACAAGGATATTCAAGGAATGTCTAGTCCAATTTGATTAATTAGGTACTAGATCTTAATGTGCCCCTCTCTGACTTCCGGAGAAATGATCAACACCCCAAAGTGGAGAAAAATGTCTAAGATAATCGTTCTTGCTATCAAACTGATCTATGTTTTGTCGTATAGCATATCTAAGTAACTCATTTTGCAGAATTTATGGAGGAAATTCACCACACAACAATTTTTGTAAGAAAATGGGTTACTTGAACACCCTAATTTTTGTAATAGTCCTAAGAAAGAAGAACTCAGACACAGCCTCTCAGGGCTTTTTTTCTTTTTTGTAAACTCAGTGGATTTATCCACACCAATTAATGTATTTTTACCAGTTCTTGTTAAATAATAATAATAATAATAATAATATCAATTTAATATTTCTTTCTTATTGCAGTTGATGATCTATGCCCACGCCCCCCCCCTTGCAGTAGAATCAACGTCATGAGTACATGACCAGGTCATCAATAAGACATGTAGAGGCCATAACAACTGAAGGGGAAGAAGGAACTAACGACCTACTTTCTGAATTGATTTCAAAAAAAAAGAAACCAGAAAATAAATGATTGTACTTAGAAATATCATGTACCATACTGTGAAAACATATTTTTGATGATAAAATTTATTGAGATGAAGTATTTTGTGTCTAAATGAATGAACCAACGAATGTTATATGTTAATGGATGACTACTATATGTTTCTTATGCACAAAACCACATATGTTTCTTTATGAGTTTGTTGTTTTGCTTGTGTCTATGCATCAATCTTAATGTATTGCTTCCAACTATTTTCTAGTAGATATTTTGGGTACTGGGGAATTCACAGTGATGTGAGGGGGATTGTCCACAAGAGCTTCCACCTTCACTTGGTTGTCCATTTTCATTAGAGAATAAATTAGTATTTGGATAATCTTGGAGAAAACCTCCCTCGATCCAACATAACAACAACAAATTCAATGTTGACTTTGTTGTTGCTCCATCAAATCGAGGGAGGTTTTCTCCAAGATTAGACTACTCCAATAAATTATTCTCAAAACCAAGAGGATCTCATTCAGGTATTCATGCACTCAAGTCTTTTTAATTATTATTTAGTCATAAAAATATTTTTTAATTTCTTTTATTATTTTGTTGATTCTTTAGGTGTTGGTTAAATTATTAAAACAACTATTGGATGAGATCTATTGGAGTAGTGTTAAAAAAATATCATACGTGGAAAACCATTGAATATATAGGTATTTTATATGTTATTTTATTTCCAATTGCAATTGATTTTTATGATTGACATGATGATTTTCCAATTGCAATTGATTTTTATGATTGACATGACGGATTTCTATTGTGATTTTGGTTCTTCCCACTCACGTAGATCTATCTTCCACAAGTCAATGAAAAGTTACAGTTGGATTTCATCTCCCTCTTAAGCTTCTTCCACCATAAGAACTAATTGTGGTCGTATATTGTACTAAATGAGTCCACTCTTCGACTCCCTTATCTTGAATACTCCACTATAGAATATTTTTGTTTGATCTAAACACCAAACTCAAATCTAGAACTAGTTGCATGCATTGTGACTATTGGGATATACACTAGACTTGACATGGTTTGTGACAATGAGTCAGTAGTCATCATAAGAGGGGTAGAAATGAAAATTGATATAGGGACATCCTTTCTTATGAATTTCAAATGGAGTAGTAAGAAATGATCTACTAATGTAAGTTCCAAATGAAGGTGAAGAACTTGTTGATTATATCCTCTTCCTCCTTTCCTGTGATGGTTACCCATCCAAATTGATATCCCATATATGATACCATTTCCTTTTCCCTTTCCACTAACATCAATTCCTTGTGGATGTTCCTCAATTATCAACCCTCCATATCTTGTGTCTGGTTGAAGTTTCTTTAGTAACAAGCCAATGAATCACATGTCACACGAGAATGGGAGACAAATCACAGTGGAAAGAGACATATGGTTACATAATGTAAAGATCAAATCACACATACATAAACACTCTACACTAGATATGAAATAATTAAATAACTAAGAATTATGCTAACCTAATAGTGGAAAATAACTACAGTATATGGTTTTAGGAAGGGGCCCTACATGCTTCCACCAGACAATGGAAAAAATTTATAGAAGAAAAGATTTAATCAACACAATAGGATATACACCATAACTAAAAGAGAAAACTTGAAATGTTATTTAATTAAGTTCCAACACAAAACATACAGGAGAAAGAATATTCTTCATAAAATGGTTAACCACACACTTCAAAGCTAGCAGGAATTTATACAAAAAAATATGAAAAGTATCTGGAATCGATCATATTGATTCAATGTTCTACTTCTAGCTTCTAACTACAATCTAGTAACAAAATCTAGCATTGTGCTAAAAGATAACACTTCCATCAAATTGTCTTCCCCAAATCACGATTCACAATATGCAACAAATGGATTCATATCAGATGTCAATATGAATCCATCATTATCGTTCTCATTCACATATGATCTGTTTTTATTTCCCCTTGTTTTAGTCAAAACATGATCCTCTTTTGATCTATATCGGATCCACAACATCTGTAGTTGCATCCAAATCGTGCTTGTTATCACATAAACTTGTCAGAGTCCTATGGGTTTGTGTTTTCTACCTAATTCTGTAATTTATCCAGGTGGATATCGGTGGCCACCCACCTTTTCCAACTCTCTCAAAATAGTTTTCTGGCAATTTACTATTTTTAACAGTTTTAACTTCCAGGGCCATTTTGAGGGCCTAAATTAATGTTTTTTTTATATCTATATTTTAATCTCCTCGACAATACCTTTCCAATGGGCTATCATGCGCCTAAAACGAAGATCGTATGCAAACGTTACGACATTGGGAAGTTGATGTGCTAACTTACCCAAACAGGGCCCACATGACTTTTGGCGCTTCATCTCCTAGGGTTAGGTTTTTGGATGTATATGGTTTTTGGCATTCCTTTTTATTGTAAAAAGGCCTCCAGAGTCTCATCATAATCATATTCTTGCAAATGCGAGTAGCCGTCATATCTCTTCTCAGAGATAAGCTGTCACCATTCTAGCAAGTCTTTCACTCTATATTTTTACAGTCTCTGTACATTTATTTCATTAATAGAAATCATGTATTACTGTATATCTGTGTTTATGTTTGCATCTATGATACATTTATGTTATATTATTGAATATATGCAATATCTCTGTGCATTTCTGTATTATATCTCTGCTCTTATTTCATGCCAAAAATAATCCGGATGAGTAATTTTTCCCTGTCTCTCTCCTTTTTGCAAACCAATTCTTAAAGTTTCCCCTTTGACTGGTAAAGTCAGTTTTGTTTTCCCCTTTTTGTTTAAAAATCTTGGTTTTACTTGATGTCTTACCTGAAAAAAGTCTCTCCTTGAATCCTTTATGTTTTCCTCTAAGGATGAACACCCATCTCCTTTTATTTCAATCACTCATCCTGTTGTTTTCCCAAGCCCCTATCCAATCGACCAAGTCTTTGTTTACACGGGCTGCAGCCATGGGCTCAAAGCGCAACACTCAGAGCGGTCCGTTATGGACCCGAATCAAGAAAAAAGGTAGGTTCATCTTTCAACGACAAGAATTACATGTGGATTTCAGATTAGCGGCTCATGGGCGTCCAAAATCTTAAAATTTGCGTGAAGTATAGCACCGAAGATCCATATCGTTGATCGAGGAGGGAGCAGAAGGGTCATTGATCTGGTTGAAGGGGTCAAAGTTCCGAAGTAGGAGAAAAAATGTTGATTGAATAGGACCTGCATTAGTAGATCAACGACTCCAGGTAAAATAACAAAAGGTAAGAGAGATTTGAGTTTGGATTTTCCCGGAGCCCGAAGGCCTGAAGTGGATCTCGTCCATCCTAATCCAGGATCCACGCATCATCAAATTTTTAGCTCTGGAGGTTTTTCTTGGGGAAAATATAGTTTGAAGTTTGAAAGGCCGAAAGCACTCGTATTTGGTCACAGAAGAATATCTGCATGGCCTCGAGGTGCCAGGATTGACTCGAAGAAGTTGTGGGCATTACCTGGAAAATTCATGGGTGTCAGGCCTCCTCTTGATCCCGATGAAGGAAGTTAATGGAAATGGGAGTGGTGGTTAAAACTTCAACTCACTCCATAAATGGAAAGCAAGCTGACAACGGTTTTGAAGGTAAACAATCAATCTGAAGCTTCCTTATGGACATATTTTCCTGTAAAGAACATAATTGTTCTTGGTTTACATATGACATGAGGAGGCATGCAAAATCTGACAAAGAAGGCGCCGAATGAAAACTTATTGAAGTGGTTTGATCACACTCCTGGTGGTTGCAACATTTCTAAGTATATATAGGCAGTTTTAGTATTTTTTTAAGGCCGAATGGTTGGGCTAGGCTCCCTGCTATTGTAATACTTTTAGGAATAACATCGGTTCTCTAGTTATGTATTTGTTCTTGAGACATCTTGGTTAATCTAAGTCATCTTTCTTACTCCATCTTATTTTCCTCTGATACTGAGAGAGTTCGTGAATAACTGATTCACATGGATTGTTGTAACTGTATTATGATGAATGTTTGATTATAGTGTTGTTATAATTTCTTTCAGTTTCTTTGAGATTTGAATTCAAGAGGATCTCATGTTTAGGTTTTTCCTCCTTTGGTTGCTAGAATACCTGATGTCCACATCAGAACTCTACACTCTCCTCATCAAAGTCTTCCCTCTATTCACCCTTACTCCAACTTACTGATTGAAGTTGATTCCAGACTGTTATAACCCTATAATTCATAGTATCATCTGGTGACTGGAAATGTTTTCACTCTGGGTGTATTTTGGCTTGCAAATAATATTTCATTTCTGCAAATTAGTTTCAAGGAAAGGAAAGGAAAAGGAAAATTCATTATTTTTGACATTGAGTGGTTTTTCCTAACCCGATGGTGACAAAAGCAAGGGAAGCAATGCACCAAAACCTCAAAAAGGTCATTAAGCCTAAGTTTTGCCTCATATACTACATTCACGCCTGGAGAATAAAGAACGTTCTTAGATTGATGATCAATCTAGTGGCACGTAGATCAATGGCTGATAGTGGATTTCGGACCCCCTCGAATGTTATGTTTTTAATGGTGGGGGGGAGTCCGGAATGGTGATTAAAAAGTGTGCACAGATCTACGGTCATCATGACAGTGCACTGATGGATGGTCTATAGGCGATTCTAGACCCCCTCCACCATTCTGCCTTTAACGGTAGGGAGGGGGGTCCGAAATGAGACAGTTTTTTCGGTGGGCCCGGTCCCAACATGTCATCATTCCATTGCATCAGATCTCCTCTGCTCTAGACAACTTACCACCGTACCGACAATACCATACCACTCCTACCTCATGACGTCATCCTCCATTATCCCGCCATCTTCATCCCTACATTTGCAATAAACCAACTTAGGATAAAATCAATAGGTCAATAATGTTAGTAATAAGTTTAGTATAGTTAGGTTTATGTTAGACTGATTAATAATAAATTAATCATAAATTAATTAATGATTAATAATTGAGTTAGTTGTTAATATTTAAGTTAGTTTGTCAAAATAAACATTAATAAAAAAATAAACAAATATAAATTAAAAAGAATTAAAAATGAAATATTACTTAAAACACAAAACTAAAAAACAAAATAAAATATATAACAATTAAAATAAAACAAAGTAATAAAACAATAATAAAAAATATAATAAAAACAAAACAAAAATGTAAACAAACATGTAATAAAACATGAAAATCAAACTAATATTAAAAAAACAAAAAACAAAAAATAAAAACCAAGCTAAAGCCTATCCTAAGTTCTACCCACCCCCCAACTCCACGCATACTTTCCCCAAACCAAATTAAATCAACGGATATAAAAATTTCCGAACCCCCCCCTCGCCATCCAAAGTTTAACGAGAGGGGGGGGTCCAAAATGGTTGTATTTCTTAAACCACCCTTGAACAGGTGTCGTCTCGACAGGCCAGTGGACTCACCCCCCCCCTAAAACCGCTTACCACCTTAGGGGGGGTCCGGAATACCACACTTCCTAAACAAAAACCGCTTTCACAACATTTTGACTAGTCTTCTTCCGAAGCCGATTTCGAGAAAATGAAAATGAATTTTTAAAAACCAAGAGAATTTTTTCTCCGTAACGTCCTAAAGAGAAAAAACCCCTCTCATTTTTTTCATAGGTACCATGAGAAGGGAGAATCAAAGTTTTCTTTGAGCCTCATTTTTCGGATTTTTGGTTTTCCTGTTATAGTCTCGATCTTGAGGGAGCTATTACGGTGAGATGGAGGAGAATTGGGAGAATCCAAAGGAGGTTTTTGTCCAGAACATGCCCATATACAATAACCTCCTTCAGTTTTTTCCCAACTGTGATAATTAAAGAGAAACAGATGTCTGTGTGGACCTCTTTTTCACAGAAATTTGGCCTGTCTTTCATGGCAAACAGTTCCAGATTTTTGGGGATTTGTGGCTATTTTTGGCTGAGGTGGTTAAATATGACTTACACAAATTGTTGAGGAATCTCTCCTATTTATTCATATAATTTAAATGTAAAATGTTGTGGATCATTGCACCCAGAAAGGTTGTTCTCTGTAATTTTTTAGATCCAGCAGTAATACAAAGGAATTGATGCACATGATTCTTGCATCTAGACATTGGTGATGTTTTTCTTTCTATGTTAATGTTTTCTTACTCTATTATCACCTTGTTTTCTAATTCCAACTGTTAAAAGGAAGTTAAAGAACAAAATTTACCTCGAGTATTCTGTATCTGGCCTTTTATTAGTCTGCATGTTATTCTTTTGATTTTGAGTTAAAGAAATTCTTGAATGCTTCTTTACTTAAATGAACCTCTCACCTGTTCTATCTTTCCATCACATTTTATCTTAATAGATCCAGTATCTTGGTTATCTTGCCTTATGATGAAGCCCTTTAAAAGCTATTGATATGACCTTAAGTTTTTACACAGACCCCATAGACCAATCGGATTCTAAAGCAATTATTCAGCCAAACACCTCAAATAAAAACAAACCTTGTTCTGCATAACTAGCCTAATATCCTATTTCAAACAAATCTAAATTTGACAGAGAGATCCCTCTTTGAGTCTCGGGGGGCTAGATCCTTGACTCGAAGAAATTTTGATGCTGCCTCTGTGACTGCCTCCACATCCTTGGGAAAATTACAGAGTGCTAACAGAATGGCGACCATACTGGGGAACATTTCTCCAGTAGTACACTTCAAATTTTCAGATCTGATCATTGATGGTGGACAGTGACCAGACACAATAAGGCTAAGATCATTCACCTGGCGACTCCAATCAGCTCCAGACAGTTCCAACTCAAAGAATCCACTGGAGGAAGAACTTGAAGCATGACCAAGCAGCCTAGAAAGACCAGGGTAAAGTTAAGAACTGGTTTAAAAATCTCCCAGCTGCAAGCATTAATAATTTCCATCAATTTGTGCAAGCTTTCCTAGATCGATGGGCGATCATGAGAAATGTATTTCTCATCCTTGAAGAGTATGACCATTTAAAAAGACAACCAGGGGAAACAGTACAACAGTTTTCAGCAAGGTTTAATAAGGTATATCATGCAATGCCTGCTGATATAAGGCCACCCCCAGGATCAACTCATTTTCATTACCCAGATTCCTTTGATCCTGAGATGGCATTCCAATTGAGAGAATGGAACACTGAAACACTTGAAGAAATGTAGAACATTGCAATTGATGTGGAGGAAAACTTGCTGATCAAAAGGTCAAAGATAAAGAACAAAGAAAAGGAGCAGTTGAGGTCATAAGAAGCTAAACTGGACATTTGGCCAGCGCCATGGAAGAGATGATGCAGAGGATCAACATGAAAGATGAGATTGTTGTCCAAAGACATCACGTTCCATTGATTTCAAAGAAAGAAAAGGACACAGTTCCCAAACATCTTGCAGCTCACCCTTGGTACCATGGCTTTGGATAATGATTCTTTCATGTATTCCATTCACCATACAGTCGAAGATGAAGTTCAAAATCAGAGGGTGGTGGAAAATTCTCCTGACATGATATGCATGTTCAATGGCATTTCATCCATGGATGATTTACCCAAGTATGGTCAGTATGATGATGATCATAAGGCTGAGATAGATGTGGACTATTCAAAGCAATCAATAGCATGTTGTTGGTAGGAAGAAGATCAGTTACAACTTAGATATGAGAATCAGCCTTTGCACAACAATTATGACAACGATGAGGAAAATCTAGAAAATCTCAAAGTAAGTGGAAACACTTTGCCCTTATGTTTCTTGTCTTTTCAATTTCTGAAAAGAAACTCTAGGCCAGTTGTAAATAGTGAAGACAAAAAATTCTCCGATCAACCAGTTGAATATGCCATTGTTGATATGGAAGTTGATCCAAAAGTGCAGCCCTTGAGCCTTTTTGAAGGTCAAACCTCAAATGAAATCATGAAGCTCGAAACAAGTGATGAGCTGATCCATCTTGATTCATGGTCCCTATTCTTTAATTCATTTCAAATTTTGAGGGGGAAGCTTGGTCAGATTCTAGTTGAAAGTCATAGTGTAAGCCATAAAGTACCAATAGATCCAATGACACCCTTATCTAAATCATTTTATGACCCTATAGATGATGTGTGGGATGACTTGTGTCGTCAAAGCCATTTTCCATCATCCAGTTATAGGTTGAAAGGATGTTATGATATTGACATGATTAGGCAGTCAACTACAAGGATGTGTTCAACAAAAGCATCATTTCAGAACCCATCAGAAAAGTTGCAGCCATGTCTGTAAGTGCATGAGGATGAAAATACCACAACTACAACATCAAATCATGAATTTGAGTTGGTTAAATTTGAATATCCAGTAATAGGTCAAGTTTATCTTGATCCAGTGGTTATTTATATGGAGAAATTGTTCATCACAGAGCCACAATGCATTTCTAGTTTTTCTATTATGTGTCGTGTTTATCAAGACCCTTGTGATGAATATCAATATGGGAAGCATTTCATGATGCCTATGCAAGTTCTATTTATGATATTGTTTGAAAACATTGAAAGAGCAGAGTTGTTAGAGAAGTTGCTTGACTGGCTGCATTGGCATTATTGTATCATTTAGAATGACAAAATTATCAGTAGAATAGGGTAGGTAGGAAAAAGTTAATTAGCTCAGCATTCTGAGCATCTCTTTTTTCAGCAGTGTTCATTTTAATTTGTTTTTCATTTGCAAGATCAAAACAGGTACAGGTTGCAGAATAAGATTTTGGAATCATCCCAATGGATAAAGAATCGGTCTGCATGTTTAGAGGTCCATGGTTCTTGACACCTCCTGAAAGAAGCTGCCATGTCTAGTTGGAGCCACTGTTATAACCCTATAATTCATAGTATCATCTGGTGACTGGAAATGTTCTCACTCTGGGTGTATTTTGGCTTGCAAATAATATTTCATTTCTGCAAATTAGTTTCAAGGAAAGGAAAGGAAAAGGAAAATTCATGATTTTTTACGCTGAGTGGTTTTTCCTAACCCCATGGTGACAAAAGAAAGGGAAGCAGCGCACCAAACCCTGAAAAAGGTCATTAAGCCTAAGTTTTTCCTCATATAATACATTCATGCCTGGAGAATAATGAATGCGCTTAGATTGACAGTCATTCTAGCGGTGCGTAGATCAACGACTGATAGTGGATTCTAGAGCTCCTCGACTGTTATGTTTTTAATGGTGGGGGGGGGTCAGAAATGGTGATTAAAAAGTGTGCACAGATCTATAGTCACCATGACATCGTGCAGATGGATGGTCTATAGGCGATTATGGACCCCCTCCACCATTCTTCCTTTAACGGTGGGGGGTGGGGGTCTGAAATGAGGCAATTTTTCCAGTTGGCCCTGTCCCAACGTGTCATCAGTCCATTGCATCAGATCTCCTCCACTCCATACAACTTACCACTATACCGACAATAACATACGGCTCCTACCTCATGATGTCATCCTCCATTATCCCGCCATCTTCGTCCCTACTGTTGTTCCTGAGTCTGTACTTAAGGCTTAGAAGTACAGTGTCAAGGCATCCGAAAGTAGGTAAAAGGTGGAGAAGAGAGAAACGTCAACCTTCGGTAAAGGAAACTAGGGAAGATTCCTATGTTGGCGTTGTCTAGCTTCCAACTGTTCTTGGATAGTTATATCTTGTTCAATGGCTGCCCATGAACATTCAAGTTTGACCCGGTTAGTAGCAGTTTTAAGAATTGTGTCAAAAAGGTTTAAAGCAATGTGCATTTGGTCCGATAGTCCGGGTTCGATATTAGGCTGTGTTGGTACAGGGACATTCATGGAGGAATAGTAAAAAAAAACAAAAAAACTTCAGAGTGAGATTAAGTGATGTCTCAATTTGGTCGTATAAAAGAGATTTTACAGTTTTAAGAATAAAATAGGGATGAAAATCAAAGGCTCTTTCCCGTAACTGTATTATATTTTAATAAAAGGTGTGAGGTGGGAGAAAAACATTTAGCTGTCTATAGTGTAAGGCTCCTACCAGGGGAGAATCTCACGACTAAATAGAAGAGGAAAATGTAGGGAAGTAACCAATGTAGTAGAGAATATATGTAGAATTCTGAAAATGCAGACTGGTCTTACACCCGCTGATAGCTGGTACAGAGAAAAAATAGTAAACAATAACAGAAAACCAAAATTCATTCGCTATAGTAGTGGTCGTACTAAAGTATAACGAAGCACATCAATTAAGAATACGAAATGAAATGAAATATGAGATACAAGGAAGAAAACTTGTAACACAGTCATGACGGAATTGAGAATCTTCATATCTGCTTGTATTAACTCTCAAATGTAAAAAACTCTGTTACAAACAACACAAAAAGGTCCAGCCTTGTTTATTTCTTTCTGTGGTATATTTATACAATTTTACAAATAAGACAGAATCTCAATAGTCACAAAATTTTGGTTATGACAGGGAGGAGATCAATCGCTCCATTTCTCCTTCTCTGTCTTCACTTGGTGCCAGGCATTGGTCCTCACATGGGATCGATACGTGCGACACATCTTTCGACCAGCTGAGATATTAAACGAGATGGTTCTGCTTGACAACTGGCTTCAAAGAAATAACATTCTCGGGCTAACTACTGCAACCTGTCTTCCATCTGTCCATCGATGATGTCGATGGCACATAGTTGCGCTCTGGGTTTGATCATGCATTTATCA